>CAXCFB010000007.1:0-187000 GCA_963981305.1 Rupicapra rupicapra | reverse complement strand
TTGCCCCACCTGGCCCACGTGATTGCCCCACCTGGCCCACGTGATTTCCCCTGGGGGCCCACGTGATTTCCCCTGGGGGCCCACGTGATTTCCCCTGTGGGCCCACGTGATTGCTCCACCTGGCCCACGTGATTTCCCCTGGGGGCCCACGTGATTTCCCCTGGCGGCCCACGTGATTTCCCCTGGGGGCCCACGTGATTGCTCCACCTGGCCCACGTGATTGCCCCACCTGGCCCACGTGATTTCCCCTGGGGGCCCACGTGATTTCCCCTGGGGGCCCACGTGATTTCCCCTGGGGGCCCACGTGATTTCCCCTGGGGGCCCACGTGATTTCCCCTGGGGGCCCACGTGATTTCCCCTAGGGGCCCACGTGATTTCCCCTGGGGGCCCACGTGATTTCCATTGGGGGCCCACGTGATTGCTCCACCTGGCCCACGTGATTGCCCCACGTGGCCCACGTGATTTCCCCTGGGGGCCCACGTGATTTCCCCTGGGGGCCCACGTGATTTCCCCTGGGGGCCCACGTGATTTCCCCTGGGGGCCCACGTGATTTCCCCTTGGGGCCCACGTGATTTCCCCTGGGGGCCCACGTGATTTCCCCTGGGGGCCCACGTGATTTCCCCTGGGGGCCCACGTGATTTCCCCGTGGGCACACGTGATTTCCCCTGGGGTCCCACGTGATTTCCCCTGGGGGCCCACGTGATTTCCCCTTGGGGCCCACGTGATTTCCCCTGGGGGCCCACGTGATTTCCCCTGGGGGCCCACGTGATTTCCCCTGGGGGCCCACGTGATTTCCCCTGGGGGCCCACGTGATTTCCCCTGGGGGCCCACGTGATTTGCCCTGGGGCCCTCGTGATTTCCCCTGGGGGCCCACGTGATTGCCCCACCTGGCCCACGTGATTGCCCCACCTGGCCCACGTGATTTCCCCTGGGGGCCCACGTGATTTCCCCTGGGGGCCCACGTGATTTCCCCTGGGGGCCCACGTGATTTCCCCTGGGGGCCCACGTGATTTCCCCTGGGGGCCCACGTGATTTCCCCTGGGGGCCCACGTGATTTCCCCTGGGGGCCCTCGTGATTTCCCCTGGGGGCCCACGTGATTGCCCCACCTGGCCCACGTGATTGCCCCACCTGGCCCACGTGATTTCCCCTGGGGGCCCACGTGATTTCCCCTGGGGGCCCACGTGATTTCCCCTGGGGGCCCACGTGATTTCCCCTGGGGGCCCACGTGATTTCCCCTGGGGGCCCACGTGATTTCCCCTGGGGGCCCACGTGATTGCTCCACCTGGCCCACGTGATTTCCCCTGGGGGCCCACGTGATTTCCCCTGGGGGCCCACGTGATTTCCCCTGGGGGCCCACGTGATTTCCCCTGGGGGCCCACGTGATTTCCCCTGGGGGCCCACGTGATTTCCCCTGTGGGCCCACGTGATTGCTCCACCTGGCCCACGTGATTTCCCCTGGGGGCCCACGTGATTTCCCCTGGGGGCCCACGTGATTTCCCCTGGGGGCCCACGTGATTGCTCCACCTGGCCCACGTGATTGCCCCACCTGGCCCACGTGATTTCCCCTGGGGGCCCACGTGATTTCCCCTGGGGGCCCACGTGATTTCCCCTGGGGGCCCACGTGATTTCCCCTGGGGGCCCACGTGATTTCCCCTGGGGGCCCACGTGATTTCCCCTGGGGGCCCACGTGATTTCCCCTGGGGGCCCACGTGATTTCCATTGGGGGCCCACGTGATTGCTCCACCAGGCCCACGTGATTGCCCCACCTGGCCCACGTGATTTCCCCTGGGGGCCCACGTGATTTCCCCTGGGGGCCCACGTGATTTCCCCTGGGGGCCCACGTGATTTCCCCTGGGGGCCCACGTGATTTTCCCTTGGGGCCCACGTGATTTCCCCTGGGGGCCCACGTGATTTCCCCTGGGGGCCCACATGATTTCCCCTGGGGGCCCACGTGATTTCCCCTGGGGGCCCACGTGATTTCCCCTGGGGGCCCACGTGATTTCCCCTGGGGGCCCACGTGATTGCCCCACCTGGCCCACATGATTGCCCCACCTGGCCCACGTGATTGCCCCACCTGGCCCACGTTATTTCCCCTGGGGGCCCACGTGATTTCCCCTGGGGCCCACGTGATTGCTCCACTTGGCCCACGTGATTGCCCCACCTGGCCCACGTGATTTCCCCTGGGGGCCCACGTGATTTCCCCTGGGGGCCCACGTGATTTCCCCTGGGGGCCCACGTGATTTCCCCTGGGGGCCCACGTGATTTGCCCTGGGGGCCCTCGTGATTTCCCCTTGGGGCCCACGTGATTGCCCCACCTGGCCCAAGTGATTGCCCCACCTGGCCCACGTGATTTCCCCTGGGGGCCCACGTGATTTCCCCTGGGGGCCCACGTGATTTCCCCTGTGGGCCCACGTGATTGCTCCACCTGGCCCACGTGATTGCCCCGCCTGGCCCACGTGATTTCCCCTTGGGGCCCACGTGATTTCCCCTGGGGGCCCACGTGATTTCCCCTGGGGGCCCACGTGATTTCCCCTGGGGGCCCACGTGATTTCCCCTGGGGGCCCACGTGATTTCCCCTGGGGGCCCACGTGATTGCCCCACCTGGCCCACGTGATTGCCCCACCTGGCCCACGTGATTTCCCCTGGGGGCCCAGGTGATTTCCCCTGGGGGCCCACGTGATTTCCCCTGGGGACCCACGTGATTTCCCCTGGGGGCCCACGTGATTTCCCCTGGGGGCCCACGTGATTTCCCCTGGGGGCCCACGTGATTTCCCCTGGGGGCCCACGTGATTTCCCCTGGGGGCCCACGTGATTTCCCCTGGGGGCCCACGTGATTTCCCCTGGGGGCCCACGTGATTTGCCCTGGGGGCCCTCGTGATTTCCCCTGGGGGCCCACGTGATTGCCCCACCTGGCCCACGTGATTGCCCCACCTGGCCCACGTGATTTCCCCTGGGGGCCCACGTGATTTCCCCTGGGGGCCCACGTGATTTCCCCTGGGGGCCCACGTGATTTCCCCTGGGGGCCCACGTGATTTCCCCTGGGGGCCCACGTGATTTGCCCTGGGGGCCCTCGTGATTTCCCCTGGGGGCCCACGTGATTGCCCCACCTGGCCCACGTGATTGCCCCACCTGGCCCACGTGATTTCCCCTGGGGGCCCAGGTGATTTCCCCTGGGGGCCCACGTGATTTCCCCTGGGGGCCCACGTGATTTCCCCTGGGGGCCCAGGTGATTTCCCCTGGGGGCCCACGTGATTTCCCCTGGGGGCCCACGTGATTTCCCCTGGGGGCCCACGTGATTTCCCCTGTGGGCCCACGTGATTGCTCCACCTGGCCCACGTGATTGCCCCACCTGGCCCACGTGATTTCCCCTGGGGGCCCACGTGATTTCCCCTGGGGGCCCACGTGATTTCCCCTGGGGGCCCACGTGATTTCCCCTGGGGGCCCACGTGATTTCCCCTGGGCCCACGTGATTTCCCCTGGGGGCCCACGTGATTTCCCCTGGGGGCCCACGTGATTTCCCCTGGGGGCCCACGTGATTTCCCCTGGGGGCCCACGTGATTTCCCCTGGGGGCCCACGTGATTTCCATTGGGGGCCCACGTGATTGCTCCACCTGGCCCACGTGATTGCCCCACCTGGCCCACGTGATTTCCCCTGGGGGCCCACGTGATGTCCCCTGGGGGCCCACGTGATTTCCCCTGGGGGCCCACGTGATTTCCCCTGGGGGCCCACGTGATTTCCCCTGGGGGCCCACGTGATTGCTCCACCTGGCCCACGTGATTTCCCCTGGGGGCCCACGTGATTTCCCCTGGGGGCCCACGTGATTTCCCCTGGGGGCCCACGTGATTTCCCCTGGGGGCCCACGTGATTTCCCCTGGGGGCCCACGTGATTTCCCCTGTGGGCCCACGTGATTGCTCCACCTGGCCCACGTGATTTCCCCTGGGGGCCCACGTGATTTCCCCTGGGGGCCCACGTGATTTCCCCTGGGGGCCCACGTGATTGCCCCACCTGGCCCACGTGATTTCCCCTGGCCCACGTGATTTCCCCTGGGGGCCCACGTGATTTCCCCTGGGGGCCCACGTGATTTCCCCTGGGGGCCCACGTGATTTCCCCTGGGGGCCCACGTGATTTCCCCTGGGGGCCCACGTGATTTCCCCTGGGGGCCCACGTGATTTCCCCTGGGGGCCCACGTGATTTCCCCTGGGGGCCCACGTGATTTCCCCTGGGGGCCCACGTGATTTCCCCTGGGGGCCCACGTGATTTCCCCTGGGGGCCCACGTGATTTCCCCTGGGGGCCCACGTGATTTCCCCTGGGGGCCCACGTGATTTCCCCTGGGGGCCCACGTGATTTCCCCTGGGGGCCCACGTGATTTCCCCTGGGGGCACACGTGATTTCCCCTGGGGGCCCACGTGATTTCCCCTGGGGACCCACCTGATTTCCCCTGGGGGCCCACGTGATTTCCCCTGGGGGCCCACGTGATTTCCCCTGGGGGCCCACGTGATTTCCCCTGGGGGCCCACGTGATTTCCCCTGGGGGCCCACGTGATTTCCCCTGGGGGCCCTCGTGATTTCCCCTGGGGGCCCTCGTGATTTCCCCTGGGGGCCCACGTGATTGCCCCACCTGGCCCACGTGATTGCCCCACCTGGCCCACGTGATTTCCCCTGGGGGCCCACGTGATTTCCCCTGGGGGCCCACGTGATTTCCCCTGTGGGCCCACGTGATTGCTCCACCTGGCCCACGTGATTGCCCCTCCTGGCCCACGTGATTTCCCCTGGGGGCCCACGTGATTTCCCCTGGGGGCCCACGTGATTTCCCCTGGGGGCCCACGTGATTTCCCCTGGGGGCCCACGTGATTTCCCCTGGGGGCCCACGTGATTGCTCCACCTGGCCCACGTGATTTCCCCTGGGGGCCCACGTGATTTCCCCTGGGGGCCCACGTGATTTCCCCTGGGGGCCCACGTGATTGCTCCACCTGGCCCACGTGATTGCCCCACCTGGCCCACGTGATTTCCCCTGGGGGCCCACGTGATTTCCCCTGGGGGCCCACGTGATTTCCCCTGGGGGCCCACGTGATTTCCCCTGGGGGCCCACGTGATTTCCCCTGGGGGCCCACGTGATTTCCCCTGGGGGCCCACGTGATTTCCCCTGGGGGCCCACGTGATTTCCATTGGGGGCCCACGTGATTGCTCCACCAGGCCCACGTGATTGCCCCACCTGGCCCACGTGATTTCCCCTGGGGGCCCACGTGATTTCCCCTGGGGGCCCACGTGATTTCCCCTGGGGGCCCACGTGATTTCCCCTGGGGGCCCACGTGATTTTCCCTTGGGGCCCACGTGATTTCCCCTGGGGGCCCACGTGATTTCCCCTGGGGGCCCACATGATTTCCCCTGGGGGCCCACGTGATTTCCCCTGGGGGCCCACGTGATTTCCCCTGGGGGCCCACGTGATTTCCCCTGGGGGCCCACGTGATTGCCCCACCTGGCCCACGTGATTGCCCCACCTGGCCCACGTGATTGCCCCACCTGGCCCACGTGATTTCCCCTGGGGGCCCACGTGATTTCCCCTGGGGCCCACGTGATTGCTCCACTTGGCCCACGTGATTGCCCCACCTGGCCCACGTGATTTCCCCTGGGGGCCCACGTGATTTCCCCTGGGGGCCCACGTGATTTCCCCTGGGGGCCCACGTGATTTCCCCTGGGGGCCCACGTGATTTGCCCTGGGGGCCCTCGTGATTTCCCCTTGGGGCCCACGTGATTGCCCCACCTGGCCCAAGTGATTGCCCCACCTGGCCCACGTGATTTCCCCTGGGGGCCCACGTGATTTCCCCTGGGGGCCCACGTGATTTCCCCTGTGGGCCCACGTGATTGCTCCACCTGGCCCACGTGATTGCCCCGCCTGGCCCACGTGATTTCCCCTTGGGGCCCACGTGATTTCCCCTGGGGGCCCACGTGATTTCCCCTGGGGGCCCACGTGATTTCCCCTGGGGGCCCACGTGATTTCCCCTGGGGGCCCTCGTGATTTCCCCTGGGGGCCCACGTGATTGCCCCACCTGGCCCACGTGATTGCCCCACCTGGCCCACGTGATTTCCCCTGGGGGCCCACGTGATTTCCCCTGGGGGCCCACGTGATTTCCCCTGGGGACCCACGTGATTTCCCCTGGGGGCCCACGTGATTTCCCCTGGGGGCCCACGTGATTTCCCCTGGGGGCCCACGTGATTTCCCCTGGGGGCCCACGTGATTTCCCCTGGGGGCCCACGTGATTTCCCCTGGGGGCCCACGTGATTTCCCCTGGGGGCCCACGTGATTTCCCCTGGGGGCCCACGTGATTTCCCCTGGGGGCCCACGTGATTTCCCCTGGGGGCCCACGTGATTTCCCCTGGGGGCCCACGTGATTTGCCCTGGGGGCCCTCGTGATTTCCCCTGGGGGCCCACGTGATTGCCCCACCTGGCCCACGTGATTGCCCCACCTGGCCCACGTGATTTCCCCTGGGGGCCCACGTGATTTCCCCTGGGGGCCCACGTGATTTCCCCTGGGGGCCCACGTGATTTCCCCTGGGGGCCCACGTGATTTCCCCTGGGGGCCCACGTGATTTGCCCTGGGGGCCCACGTGATTTCCCCTGGGGGCCCACGTGATTGCCCCACCTGGCCCACGTGATTGCCCCACCTGGCCCACGTGATTTCCCCTGGGGGCCCAGGTGATTTCCCCTGGGGGCCCACGTGATTGCCCCTGGGGGCCCACGTGATTTCCCCTGGGGGCCCAGGTGATTTCCCCTGGGGGCCCACGTGATTTCCCCTGGGGGCCCACGTGATTTCCCCTGGGGGCCCACGTGATTTCCCCTGTGGGCCCACGTGATTGCTCCACCTGGCCCACGTGATTGCCCCACCTGGCCCACGTGATTTCCCCTGGGGGCCCACGTGATTTCCCCTGGGGGCCCACGTGATTTCCCCTGGGGGCCCACGTGATTTCCCCTGGGGGCCCACGTGATTTCCCCTTGTGGCCCACGTGATTTCCCCTGGGGGCCCACGTGATTTCCCCATGTGGCCCACGTGATTTCCCCTGGGGGCCCACGTGATTTCCCCTGGGGGCCCACGTGATTTCCCCTGGGGGCCCACGTGATTTCCATTGGGGGCCCACGTGATTGCTCCACCTGGCCCACGTGATTGCCCCACGTGGCCCACGTGATTTCCCCTGGGGGCCCACGTGATTTCCCCTGGGGGCCCACGTGATTTCCCCTGGGGGCCCACGTGATTTCCCCTGGGGGCCCACGTGATTTCCCCTGGGGGCCCACGTGATTGCTCCACCTGGCCCACGTGATTTCCCCTGGGGGCCCACGTGATTTCCCCTGGGGGCCCACGTGATTTCCCCTGGGGGCCCACGTGATTTCCCCTGGGGGCCCACGTGATTTCCCCTGGGGGCCCACGTGATTTCCCCTGTGGGCCCACGTGATTGCTCCACCTGGGGGCCCACGTGATTTCCCCTGGGGGCCCACGTGATTTCCCCTGGGGGCCCACGTGATTTCCCCTGGGGGCCCACGTGATTGCTCCACCTGGCCCACGTGATTGCCCCACCTGGCCCACGTGATTTCCCCTGGGGGCCCACGTGATTTCCCCTGGGGGCCCACGTGATTTCCCCTGGGGGCCCACGTGATTTCCCCTGGGGGCCCACGTGATTTCCCCTGGGGGCCCACGTGATTTCCCCTGGGGGCCCACGTGATTTCCCCTGGGGGCCCACGTGATTTCCCCTGGGGGCCCACGTGATTTCCCCTGGGGGCCCACGTGATTTCCCCTGGGGGCCCACGTGATTTCCCCTGGGGGCCCACGTGATTTCCCCTGGGGGCCCACGTGATTTCCCCTGGGGGCCCACGTGATTTCCCCTGGGGGCCCACGTGATTTCCCCTGGGGGCCCACGTGATTTCCCCTGGGGGCACACGTGATTTCCCCTGGGGGCCCACGTGATTTCCCCTGGGGACCCACCTGATTTCCCCTGGGGGCCCACGTGATTTCCCCTGGGGGCCCACGTGATTTCCCCTGGGGGCCCACGTGATTTCCCCTGGGGGCCCACGTGATTTCCCCTGGGGGCCCACGTGATTTCCCCTGGGGGCCCTCGTGATTTCCCCTGGGGGCCCTCGTGATTTCCCCTGGGGGCCCACGTGATTGCCCCACCTGGCCCACGTGATTGCCCCACCTGGCCCACGTGATTTCCCCTGGGGGCCCACGTGATTTCCCCTGGGGGCCCACGTGATTTCCCCTGTGGGCCCACGTGATTGCTCCACCTGGCCCACGTGATTGCCCCTCCTGGCCCACGTGATTTCCCCTGGGGGCCCACGTGATTTCCCCTGGGGGCCCACGTGATTTCCCCTGGGGGCCCACGTGATTTCCCCTGGGGGCCCACGTGATTTCCCCTGGGGGCCCACGTGATTTCCCCTGGGGGCCCACGTGATTTCCATTGGGGGCCCACGTGATTGCTCCACCTGGCCCACGTGATTGCCCCACCTGGCCCACGTTATTTCCCCTGGGGGCCCACGTGATTTCCCCTGGGGGCCCACGTGATTTCCCCTGGGGGCCCACGTGATTTCCCCTGGGGGCCCACGTGATTTCCCCTGGGGGCCCACGTGATTGCTCCACCTGGCCCACGTGATTTCCCCTGGGGGCCAACGTGATTTCCCCTGGGGGCCCACGTGATATCCCCTGGGGGCCCACGTGATTTCCCCTGGGGGCCCACGTGATTTCCCCTGGGGGCCCACGTGATTTCCCCTGTGGGCCCACGTGATTGCTCCACCTGGCCCACGTGATTTCCCCTGGGGGCCCACGTGATTTCCCCTGGGGGCCCACGTGATTTCCCCTGGGGGCCCACGTGATTGCTCCACCTGGCCCACGTGATTGCCCCACCTGGCCCACGTGATTTCCCCTGGGGGCCCACGTGATTTCCCCTGGTGGCCCACGTGATTTCCCCTGGGGGCCCACGTGATTGCTCCACCTGGCCCACGTGATTGCCCCACCTGGCCCACGTGATTTCCCCTGGGGGCCCACGTGATTTCCCCTGGGGGCCCACGTGATTTCCCCTCGGGGCCCACGTGATTTCCCCTGGGGGCCCACGTGATTTCCCCTGGGGGCCCACGTGATTACCCCTGGGGGCCCACGTGATTTCCATTGGGGGCCCACGTGATTGCTCCACCTGGCCCACGTGATTGCCCCACCTGGCCCACGTGATTTCCCCTGGGGGCCCACGTGATTTCCCCTGGGGGCCCACGTGATTTCCCCTGGGGGCCCACGTGATTTCCCCTGGGGGCCCACGTGATTTCCCCTGGGGGCCCACGTGATTGCTCCACCTGGCCCACGTGATTTCCCCTGGGGGCCCACGTGATTTCCCCTGGGGGCCCACGTGATTTCCCCTGGGGTCCCACGTGATTTCCCCTGGGGGCCCACGTGATTTCCCCTGGGGGCCCACGTGATTTCCCCTGTGGGCCCACGTGATTGCTCCACCTGGCCCACGTGATTTCCCCTGGGGGCCCACGTGATTTCCCCTGGGGGCCCACGTGATTTCCCCTGGGGGCCCACGTGATTGCTCCACCTGGCCCACGTGATTGCCCCACCTGGCCCACGTGATTTCCCCTGGGGGCCCACGTGATTTCCCCTGGGGGCCCACGTGATTTCTCCTGGGGGCCCACGTGATTTCCCCTGGGGGCCCACGTGATTTCCCCTGGGGGCCCACGTGATTTCCCCTGGGGGCCCACGTGATTTCCCCTGGGGGCCCACCTGATTTCCATTGGGGGCCCACGTGATTGCTCCACCTGGCCCACGTGATTGCCCCACCTGGCCCACGTGATTTCCCCTGGGGGCCCACGTGATTTCCCCTGGGGGCCCACGTGATTTCCCCTGGGGGCCCACATGATTGCCCCACCTGGCCCACGTGATTTCCCCTGGAGGCCCACGTGATTTCCCCTGGGGGACCACGTGATTTCCACTGGGGGCCCACGTGATTGCTCCACCTGGCCCACGTGATTGCCCCACCTGGCCCACGTGATTTCCCCTGGGGGCCCACGTGATTTCCCCTGGGGTCCCACGTGATTTCCCCTGGGGGCCCACGTTATTTCCCCTGGGGGCCCACGTGATTTCCCATGGGGGCCCACGTGATTTCCCCTGGCGGCCCACGTGATTTGCCCTGGGGGCCCACGTGATTTCCCCTGGGGGCCCACGTGATTTCCCCTGGGGGCCCACGTGATTTCCCCTGGGGGCCCACGTGATTTCCCCTGGGGCCCCACGTGATTGCCCCACCTGGCCCACGTGATTTCCCCTGGAGGCCCACGTGATTTCCCCTGGGGGACCACGTGATTTCCCGTGGGGGCCCACGTGATTTCCCAGGGGGCCCACGTGATTTCACCTGGGGGCCCACGTGATTGCCCCACCTGGCCCACGTGATTTCCCCTGGGGGCCCACGTGATTTCCCCTGGGGGCCCACGTGATTTCCCCTGGGGGCCCACGTGATTTCCCCTGGGGGCCCACGTGATTGCTCCACCTGGCCCACGTGATTGCCCCTGGGGGCCCACGTGATTTCCCCTGGGGGCCCACGTGATTTCCCCTGGGGGCCCAGGTGATTTCCCCTGGGGTCCCACGAGATTGCCCCACCTGGCCCACGTGATTGCCCCTGGGGGCCCACGTGATTTCCCCTGGGGCCCACGTGATTGCTCCACCTGGCCCACGTGATTTCCCCTGGGGGCCCACGTGATTTCCCCTGGGGGCCCACGTGATTTCCCCTGGGGGTCCACGTGATTTCCCCTGGGGGCCCACATGATTTCCCCTGGGGGCCCTCGTGATTTCCCCTGGGTGCCCACGTGATTTCCCCTGGGGGCCCACGTGATTTCCCCTGGGTGCCCACGTGATTTCCCCTGGGGGCCCACGTGATTTCCCCTGGGGGCACACTTTATTTCCCCTGGGGGCCCACGTGATTTCCCCTGGGGGCCCACGTGATTTACCCTGGCGGCCCACGTGATTTGCCCTGGGGGCCCACGTGATTTCCCCTGGGGGCCCACGTGATTTCCCCTGGGGGCCAACGTGATTGCTCCACCTGGCCCACGTGATTGCCCCACCTGGCCCACGTGATTGCCCCACCTGGCCCACGTGATTTCCCCTGGGGGCCCACGTGATTTCCCCTGGGGGACCACGTGATTTCCCCTGGGGGCCCACGTGATTTCCCCTGGGGGCCCACGTGATTTGCCCTGGGGGCCCACGTGATTTGCCCTGGGGGCCCTCGTGATTTCCCCTGGGGGCCCACGTGATTGCCCCACCTGGCCCACGTGATTGCCCCACCTGGCCCACGTGATTTCCCCTGGGGGCCCACGTGATTTCCCCTGGGGGCCCACGTGATTTCCCCTGGGGGCCCACGTGATTGCTCCACCTGGCCCACGTGATTGCCCCACCTGGCCCACGTGATTTCCCCTGGGGTCCACGTGATTTCCCCTGGGGGCCCACGTGATTTCCACTGGGTGCCCACGTGATTCCCCCTGGGGGCCCACGTGATTTCCCCTGGGGGCCCACGTGATTTCCCCTGGGGGCCCACGTGATTTCCCCTGGGGGCCCACGTGATTTCCCCTGGGGGCCCACGTGATTTCCCCTGGGGGCCCACGTGATTTCCCCTGGGGGCCCACGTGATTTCCCCTGGGGGCCCACGTGATTGCTCCACCTGGCCCACGTGATTGCCCCACCTGGCCCACGTGATTTCCCCTGGGGGCCCACGTAATTTCCCCTGGGGGCCCACGTGATTTCCCCTGGGGGCCCACGTGATTGCCCCACCTGGCCCACGTGATTTCCCCTGGGGGCCCACGTGATTTCCCCTGGGGGCCCACGTGATTTCCCCTGGGGGCCCACGTGATTTCCCCTGGGGGCCCACGTGATTTCCCCTGGGGGCCCACATGATTTCCCCTGGGGCCCCACATGATTGCCCCACCTGGCCCACGTGATTTCCCCTGGAGGCCCACGTGATTTGCCTGGGGGACCACGTGATTTCCACTGGGGGCCCACGTGATTGCTCCACCTGGCCCACGTGATTGCCCCAACTGGCCCACGTGATTTCCCCTGGGGGCCCACGTGATTTCCCCTGGGGGCCCACGTGATTTCCCCTGGGGGCCCACGTTATTTCCCCTGGGGGCCCACGTGATTTCCTATGGGGGCCCACGTGATTTCCCCTGGCGGCCCACGTGATTTGCCCTGGGGGCCCACGTGATTTCCCCTGGGGGCCCACGTGATTTCCCCTGGGGGCCCACGTGATTGCTCCACCTGGCCCACGTGATTGCCCCACCTGGCCCACGTGATTGCCCCACCTGGCCCACGTGATTTCCCCTGGGGGCCCACGTTATTTCCCCTGGGGGCCCACGTGATTTCCCCCGGGGGCCCACGTGATTTCCCCTGGGGGCCCACGTGATTGCTCCACCTGGCCCACGTGATTGCCCCACCTGGCCCACGTGATTGCCCCACCTGGCCCACGTGATTTCCCCTGGGGGCCCACGTGATTTCCCCTGGGGGCCCACGTGATTTCCCCTGGGGGCCCACGTGATTTCCCCTGGGGGCCCACGTGATTTGCCCTGGGGGCCCACGTGATTTCCCCTGGGGGCCCACGTGATTTCCCCTGGGGGCCCACGTGATTTCCCCTGGGGGCCCACGTGATTTCCCCTGGGGGCCCACGTGATTTCCCCTGGGGGCCCACGTGATTTGCCCTGGGGGCCCACGTGATTTGCCCTGGGGGCCCACGTGATTTCCCCTGGGGGCCCACGTGATTGCTCCACCTGGCCCACGTGATTGCCCCACCTGGCCCACGTGATTGCCCCACCTGGCCCACGTGATTTCCGCTGGGGCCCACGTGATTTCCCCTGGGGGCCCACGTGATTTCCCCTGGGGGCCCTCGTGATTTCCCCTGGGGGCCCACGTGATTTGCCCTGGGGGCCCACGTGATTTGCCCTGGGGGCCCTCGTGATTTCCCCTGGGGGCCCACGTGATTGCCCCACCTGGCCCACGTGATTGCCCCACCTGGCCCACGTGATTTCCCCTGGGGGCCCACGTGATTTCCCCTGGGGGCCCACGTGATTTCCCCTGGGGGCCCACGTGATTGCTCCACCTGGCCCACGTGATTGCCACACCTGGCCCACGTGATTGCCCCACCTGGCCCACGTGATTTCCCCCGGGGGCCCACGTGATTTCCCCCGGGGGCCCACGTGATTTCCCCCGGGGGCCCACGTGATTTCCCCCGGGGGCCCACGTGATTTCCCCCGGGGGCCCACGTGATTTCCCCTGGGGGACCACGTGATTTCCCGTGGGGGCCCACGTGATTTCCCCTGGGGGCCCACATGATTTCACCTGGGGGCCCACGTGATTGCCCCACCTGGCCCACGTGATTTCCCCTGGAGGCCCACGTGATTTGCCCTGGGGGACCACGTGATTTCCCGTGGGGGCCCACGTGATTTCCCCAGGGGGCCCACGTGATTTCACCTGGGGGCCCACGTGATTGCCCCACCTGGCCCACGTGATTTCCCCTGGGGGCCCACGTGATTTCCCCTGGGGGCCCACGTGATTTCCCCTGTGGGCCCACGTGATTTCCCCTGGGGGCCCACGTGATTGCTCCACGTGGCCCACGTGATTGCCCCACCTGGCCCACGTGATTTCCCCTGGGGGCCCACGTGATTTCCCCTGGGGGCCCACGTGATTTCCCCTGGGGGCCCACGTGATTTCCCCTGGGGGCCCACGTGATTTCCCCTGGGGGCCCACGTGATTTCCCCTGGGGGCCCACGTGATTGCTCCACCTGGCCCACGTGATTGCCCCACCTGGCCCACGTGATTTCCCCTGGGGGCCCACGTAATTTCCCCTGGGGGCCCACGTGATTTCCCGTGGGGGCCCACGTGATTGCCCCACCTGGCCCACGTGATTTCCCCTGGGGGCCCAAGTGATTTCCCCTGGGGGCCCACGTGATTTCCCCTGGGGGCCCACGTGATTTCCCCTGGGGGCCCACGTGATTTCCCCTGGGGGCCCACATGATTTCCCCTGGGGCCCCACATGATTGCCCCACCTGGCCCACGTGATTTCCCCTGGAGGCCCACGTGATTTCCCCTGGGGGACCACGTGATTTCCACTGGGGGCCCACGTGATTGCTCCACCTGGCCCACGTGATTGCCCCACCTGGCCCACGTGATTTCCCCTGGGGGCCCACGTGATTTCCCCTGGGGGCCCACGTGATTTCACCTGGGGGCCCACGTTATTTCCCCTGGGGGCCCACGTGATTTGCCCTGGGGGCCCACGTGATTTCCCCTGGGGGCATACGTGATTTCCCCTGGGGGCCCACGTGATTTCCCCTGGGGGCCCACGTGATTTCCCCTGGGGGCCCACGTGATTTCCCCTGGGGGCCCACGTGATTTCCCCCGGGGGCCCACGTGATTTCCCCTGGGGGCCCACGTGATTGCTCCACCTGGCCCACGTGATTGCCCCACCTGGCCCACGTGATTGCCCCACCTGGCCCACGTGATTTCCCCTGGGGGCCCACGTGATTTCCCCTGGGGGCCCACGTGATTTCCCCTGGGTGCCCACGTGATTTCCCCTGGGGGCCCACGTGATTTCCCCTGGGGGCCCACGTGATTTCCCCTGGGGGCCCACGTGATTTCCCCTGGGGGCCCACATGATTTCCCCTGGGGCCCCACATGATTGCCCCACCTGGCCCACGTGATTTCCCCTGGAGGCCCACGTGATTTCCCCTGGGGGACCACGTGATTTCCACTGGGGGCCCACGTGATTGCTCCACCTGTCCCACGTGATTGCCCCACCTGGCCCACGTGATTTCCCCTGGGGGCCCACGTGATTTCCCCTGGGGGCCCACGTGATTTCCCCTGGGGGCCCACGTTATTTCCCCTGGGGGCCCACGTGATTTCCCATGGGGGCCCACGTGATTTCCCCTGGCGGCCCACGTGATTTGCCCTGGGGGCCCACGTGATTTCCCCCGGGGGCCCACGTGATTTCCCCTGGGGGCCCACGTGATTGCTCCACCTGGCCCACGTGATTGCCCCACCTGGCCCACGTGATTGCCCCACCTGGCCCACGTGATTTCCCCTGGGGGCCCACGTGATTTCCCCTGGGGGCCCACGTGATTTCCCCTGGGGGCCCACGTGATTTCCCCTGGGGGCCCACGTGATTTGCCCTGGGTGCCCACGTGATTTGCCCTGGGGGCCCACGTGATTTCCCCTGGGGGCCCACGTGATTTCCCCTGGGGGCCCACGTGATTTCCCCTGGGGGCCCACGTGATTTCCCCTGGGGGCCCACGTGATTTCCCCTGGGGGCCCACGTGATTGCTCCACCTGGCCCACGTGATTGCCCCACCTGGCCCACGTGATTTCCCCTGGGGGCCCACGTGATTTCCCCTGGGGGCCCACGTGATTTCCCCTGCGGGCCCACATGATTTCCCCTGGGGGCCCACGTGATTTGACCTGGGGGCCCTCGTGATTTCCCCTGGGGGCCCACGGGATTGCCCCACCTGGCCCACGTGATTGCCCCACCTGGCCCACGTGATTTCCCCTGGGGGCCCACGTGATTTCCCCTGGGGCCCACGTGATTTCCCCTGGGGGCCCA
Source organism: Rupicapra rupicapra (assembly GCA_963981305.1). NCBI lineage: Eukaryota > Metazoa > Chordata > Mammalia > Artiodactyla > Bovidae > Rupicapra > Rupicapra rupicapra. The sequence goes on along the minus strand of CAXCFB010000007.1, from coordinate 171,397 downwards.
CGTGATTGCTCCACATGGCCCACGTGATTGCCCCACCTGGCCCACGTGATTTCCCCTGGGGGCCCACGTGATTTCCCCTGGGGGCCCACGTGATTTCCCCTGGGGGCCCACGTGATTTCCCCTGGGGGCCCACGTGATTTCCCCTGGGGGCTCACGTGATTTCCCCTGGGGGCCCACGTGATTTCCCCTGGGGGCCCACGTGATTTCCCATGGATGCCCACGTGATTTCCCCTGGGGGCCCACGTGATTTCACCTGGGGGCCCACGTGATTGCCCCACCTGGCCCACGTGATTGCCCCTGGGGGCCCACGTGATTTCCCCTGGGGGCCCACGTGATTGCTCCACCTGGCCCACGTGATTTCCCCTGGGGGCCCACGTGATTTCCCCTGGGGGCCCACGTGATTTCCCCTGGGGGCCCACGTGATTTCCCCTGGGGGCCCACGTGATTTCCCCTGGGGGCCCACGTGATTTCCCCTGGGGTCCCACGTGATTTCCCCTGGGGGCCCACGTGATTGCTCCACCTGGCCCACGTGATTGCCCCACCTGGCCCACGTGATTTCCCCTGGGGGCCCACGTGATTTCCCCTGGGGGCCCACGTGATTTCCCCTGGGGGCCCACGTGATTTCCCCTGGGGGCCCACGTGATTTCCCCTGGCGGCCCACGTGATTTCACCTGGGGGCCCACGTGATTTCCCCTGGGGGCCCACGTGATTGCTCCACCTGGCCCACGTGATTTCCCCTGGGGGCCCACGTGATTTCCCCTGGGGGCCCACGTGATTTCCCCTGGGGGCCCACGTGATTTCCCCTGGGGGCCCACGTGATTGCTCCACCTGGCCCACGTGATTTCCCCTGGGGGCCCACGTGATTTCCCCTGGGGGCCCACGTGATCTCCCCTGGGGGCCCACGTGATTTCCCCTGGGGGCCCACGTGATTTCCCCTGGGGGCCCACGTGATTTCCCCTGGGGGCCCACGTGATTTCACCTGGGGGCCCACGTGATTTCCCCTGGGGGCCCACGTGATTGCTCCACCTGGCCCACGTGATTGCCCCACCTGGCCCACGTGATTTCCACTGGGGGCCCACGTGATTTCCCCTGGGGGCCCACGTGATTGCTCCACCTGGCCCACGTGATTGCCCCACCTGGCCCACGTGATTTCCCCTGGGGGCCCACGTGATTTCCCCTGGGGCCCCACGTGATTTCCCCTGGGGGCCCACGTGATTTCCCCTGGGGGCCCACGTGATTTCCCCTGGGGGCCCACGTGATTTCACCTGGGGGCCCACGTGATTTCCCCTGGGGGCCCACGTGATTGCTCCACCTGGCCCACGTGATTGCCCCACCTGGCCCACGTGATTTCCCCTGGGGGCCCACGTGATTTCCCCTCCCCTGGGGGGGGCCCACGTGATTTCCCTGGGGGCCCACGTGATTTACCCTGGCGGCCCACGTGATTTGCCCTGGGGGCCCACGTGATTTCCCCTGGGGGCCCACGTGATTTCCCCTGGGGGCCAACGTGATTGCTCCACCTGGCCCACGTGATTGCCCCACCTGGCCCACGTGATTGCCCCACCTGGCCCACGTGATTTCCCCTGGGGGCCCACGTGATTTCCCCTGGGGGCCCACGTGATTTCCCCTGGGGGCCCACGTGATTTCCCCTGGGGGCCCACGTGATTTCCCCTGGGGGACCACGTGATTTCCCCTGGGGGCCCACGTGATTTCCCCTGGGGGCCCACGTGATTTGCCCTGGGGGCCCACGTGATTTGCCCCTGGGGGCCCACGTGATTTCCCCTGGGGGCCCACGTGATTGCCCCACCTGGCCCACGTGATTGCCCCTCCTGGCCCACGTGATTTCCCCTGGGGGCCCACGTGATTTCCCCTGGGGGCCCACGTGATTTCCACTGGGGGCCCACGTGATTGCTCCACCTGGCCCACGTGATTGCCCCACCTGGCCCACGTGATTTCCCCTGGGGTCCACGTGATTTCCCCTGGGGGCCCACGTGATTTCCCCTGGGGGCCCACGTGATTTCCCCTGGGGGCCCACGTGATTTCCCCTGGGGGCCCACGTGATTTCCCCTGGGGGCCCACGTGATTTCCCCTGGGGGCCCACGTGATTTCCCCTGGGGGCACCACGTGATTGCTCCACCTGGCCCACGTGATTGCCCCACCTGGCCCACGTGATTTCCCCTGGGGGCCCACGTGATTTCCCCTGGGGGCCCACGTGATTTCCCGTGGGGGCCCACGTGATTGCCCCACATGGCCCACGTGATTTCCCCTGGGGGCCCACGTGATTTCCCCTGGGGGCCCACGTGATTTCCCCTGGGGGCCCACGTGATTTCCCCTGGGGGACCACGTGATTGCTCCACCTGGCCCACGTGATTGCCCCACCTTGCCCACGTGATTGCCCCACCTGGCCCACGTGATTTCCCCTGGGGGCCCACGTTATTTCCCCTGGGGGCCCACGTGATTTCCCCCGGGGGCCCACGTGATTTCCCCTGGGGGCCCACGTGATTGCTCCACCTGGCCCACGTGATTGCCCCACCTGGCCCACGTGATTGCCCCACCTGGCCCACGTGATTTCCCCTGGGGGCCTACGTGATTTCCCCTGGGGGCCCACGTGATTTCCCCTGGGGGCCCACGTGATTTCCCCTGGGGGCCCACGTGATTTGCCCTGGGGGCCCACGTGATTTCCCCTGGGGGCCCACGTGATTTCCCCTGGGGGCCCACGTGATTTCCCCTGGGGGCCCACGTGATTTCCCCTGGGGGCCCACGTGATTTCCCCTGGGGGCCCACATGATTGCTCCACCTGGCCCACGTGATTGCCCCACCTGGCCCACCTGATTGCCCCACCTGGCCCACGTGATTTCCCCTGGGGGCCCACGTGATTTCCCCTGGGAGCCCACATGATTGCTCCACCTGGCCCACGTGATTGCCCCACCTGGCCCACGTGATTGCCCCACCTGGCCCACGTGATTTCCCCTGGGGGCCCACGTGATTTCCCCTGGGGGCCCACGTGATTTCCCCTGGGGGCCCACGTGATTTGCCCTGGGGGCCCACGTGATTTGCCCTGGGGGCCCTCGTGATTTCCCCTGGGGGCCCACGTGATTTCCCCACCTGGCCCACGTGATTGCCCCACCTGGCCCACGTGATTTCCCTGGGGGCCCACGTGATTTCCCCTGGGGGCCCACGTGATTCCCCCTGGGGGCCCACGTGATTTCCCCTGGGGGCCCACGTGATTTCCCCTTGGGGCCCACGTGATTTCCCCTGGGGGCCCACGTGATTTCCCCTGGGGGCCCACGTGATTTCCCCTGGGGGCCCACGTGATTGCTCCACCTGGCCCACGTGATTGCCCCACCTGGCCCACGTGATTTCCCCTGGGGGCCCACGTAATTTCCCCTGGGGGCCCACGTGATTTCCCGTGGGGGCCCACGTGATTGCCCCACCTGGCCCACGTGATTTCCCCTGGGGGCCCACGTGATTTCCCCTGGGGGCCCACGTGATTGCTCCACCTGGCCCACGTGATTGCCCCACCTGGCCCACGTGATTTCCCCTGGGGGCCCACGTAATTTCCCCTGGGGGCCCACGTGATTTCCCGTGGGGGCCCACGTGATTGCCCCACCTGGCCCACGTGATTTCCCCTGGGGGCCCACGTGATTTCCCCTGGGGCCCACGTGATTTCCCCTGGGGGCCCACGTGATTGCTCCACATGGCCCACGTGATTGCCCCACCTGGCCCACGTGATTTCCCCTGGGGGCCCACGTGATTTCCCCTGGGGGCCCACGTGATTTCCCCTGGGGGCCCACGTGATTTCCCCTGGGGGCCCACGTGATTTCCCCTGGGGGCTCACGTGATTTCCCCTGGGGGCCCACGTGATTTCCCCTGGGGGCCCACGTGATTTCCCATGGATGCCCACGTGATTTCCCCTGGGGGCCCACGTGATTTCCCCTGGGGGCCCACGTGATTGCCCCACCTGGCCCACGTGATTGCCCCTGGGGGCCCACGTGATTTCCCCTGGGGCCCACGTGATTGCTCCACCTGGCCCACGTGATTTCCCCTGGGGGCCCACGTGATTTCCCCTGGGGGCCCACGTGATTTCCCCTGGGGGCCCACGTGATTTCCCCTGGGGGCCCACGTGATTTCCCCTGGGGGCCCACGTGATTTCCCCTGGGGTCCCACGTGATTTCCCCTGGGGGCCCACGTGATTGCTCCACCTGGCCCACGTGATTGCCCCACCTGGCCCACGTGATTTCCCCTGGGGGCCCACGTGATTTCCCCTGGGGGCCCACGTGATTTCCCCTGGGGGCCCACGTGATTTCCCCTGGGGGCCCACGTGATTTCCCCTGGCGGCCCACGTGATTTCACCTGGGGGCCCACGTGATTTCCCCTGGGGGCCCACGTGATTGCTCCACCTGGCCCACGTGATTTCCCCTGGGGGCCCACGTGATTTCCCCTGGGGGCCCACGTGATTTCCCCTGGGGGCCCACGTGATTTCCCCTGGGGGCCCACGTGATTGCTCCACCTGGCCCACGTGATTTCCCCTGGGGGCCCACGTGATTTCCCCTGGGGGCCCACGTGATCTCCCCTGGGGGCCCACGTGATTTCCCCTGGGGGCCCACGTGATTTCCCCTGGGGGCCCACGTGATTTCCCCTGGGGGCCCACGTGATTTCACCTGGGGGCCCACGTGATTTCCCCTGGGGGCCCACGTGATTGCTCCACCTGGCCCACGTGATTGCCCCACCTGGCCCACGTGATTTCCACTGGGGGCCCACGTGATTTCCCCTGGGGGCCCACGTGATTGCTCCACCTGGCCCACGTGATTGCCCCACCTGGCCCACGTGATTTCCCCTGGGGGCCCACGTGATTCCCCCTGGGGCCCCACGTGATTTCCCCTGGGGGCCCACGTGATTTCCCCTGGGGGCCCACGTGATTTCCCCTGGGGGCCCACGTGATTTCACCTGGGGGCCCACGTGATTTCCCCTGGGGGCCCACGTGATTGCTCCACCTGGCCCACGTGATTGCCCCACCTGGCCCACGTGATTTCCCCTGGGGGCCCACGTGATTTCCCCTGGGGGCCCACGTGATTTCCCCTGGGGGCCCACGTGATTTACCCTGGCGGCCCACGTGATTTGCCCTGGGGGCCCACGTGATTTCCCCTGGGGGCCCACGTGATTTCCCCTGGGGGCCAACGTGATTGCTCCACCTGGCCCACGTGATTGCCCCACCTGGCCCACGTGATTGCCCCACCTGGCCCACGTGATTTCCCCTGGGGGCCCACGTGATTTCCCCGGGGGGCCCACGTGATTTCCCCTGGGGGCCCACGTGATTTCCCCTGGGGGCCCACGTGATTTCCCCTGGGGGACCACGTGATTTCCCCTGGGGGCCCACGTTATTTCCCCTGGGGGCCCACGTGATTTGCCCTGGGGGCCCACGTGATTTGCCCTGGGGGCCCTCGTGATTTCCCCTGGGGGCCCACGTGATTGCCCCACCTGGCCCACGTGATTGCCCCTCCTGGCCCATGTGATTTCCCCTGGGGGCCCACGTGATTTCCCCTGGGGGCCCACGTGATTTCCACTGGGGGCCCACGTGATTGCTCCACCTGGCCCACGTGATTGCCCCACCTGGCCCACGTGATTTCCCCTGGGGTCCACGTGATTTCCCCTGGGGGCCCACGTGATTTCCCCTGGGGGCCCACGTGATTTCCCCTGGGGGCCCACGTGATTTCCCCTGGGGGCCCACGTGATTTCCCCTGGGGGCCCACGTGATTTCCCCTGGGGGCCCACGTGATTTCCCCTGGGGGCACCCGTGATTGCTCCACCTGGCCCACGTGATTGCCCCACCTGGCCCACGTGATTTCCCCTGGGGGCCCACGTAATTTCCCCTGGGGGCCCACGTGATTTCCCGTGGGGGCCCACGTGATTGCCCCACATGGCCCACGTGATTTCCCCTGGGGGCCCACGTGATTTCCCCTGGGGGCCCACGTGATTTCCCCTGGGGGCCCACGTGATTTCCCCTGGGGGTCCACGTGATTGCTCCACCTGGCCCACGTGATTGCCCCACCTTGCCCACGTGATTGCCCCACCTGGCCCACGTGATTTCCCCTGGGGGCCCACGTTATTTCCCCTGGGGGCCCACGTGATTTCCCCCGGGGGCCCACGTGATTTCCCCTGGGGGCCCACGTGATTGCTCCACCTGGCCCACGTGATTGCCCCACCTGGCCCACGTGATTGCCCCACCTGGCCCACGTGATTTCCCCTGGGGGCCTACGTGATTTCCCCTGGGGGCCCACGTGATTTCCCCTGGGGGCCCACGTGATTTCCCCTGGGGGCCCACGTGATTTGCCCTGGGGGCCCACGTGATTTGCCCTGGGGGCCCACGTGATTTCCCCTGGGGGCCCACGTGATTTCCCCTGGGGGCCCACGTGATTTCCCCTGGGGGCCCACGTGATTTCCCCTGGGGGCCCACGTGATTTGCCCTGGGGGCCCACGTGATTTGCCCTGGGGGCCCACGTGATTTCCCCTGGGGGCCCACGTGATTTCCCCTGGGGGCCCACATGATTGCTCCACCTGGCCCACGTGATTGCCCCACCTGGCCCACGTGATTGCCCCACCTGGCCCACGTGATTTCCCCTGGGGGCCCACGTGATTTCCCCTGGGGGCCCACGTGATTTCCCCTGGGGGCCCATGTGATTTGCCCTGGGGGCCCACGTTATTTGCCCTGGGGGCCCTCGTGATTTCCCCTGGGGGCCCACGTGATTTCCCCACCTGGCCCACGTGATTGCCCCACCTGGCCCACGTGATTTCCCTGGGGGCCCACGTGATTTCCCCTGGGGGCCCACGTGATTCCCCCTGGGGGCCCACGTGATTTCCCCTGGGGGCCCACGTGATTTCCCCTTGGGGCCCACGTGATTTCCCCTGGGGGCCCACGTGATTTCCCCTGGGGGCCCACGTGATTTCCCCTGGGGGCCCACGTGATTGCTCCACCTGGCCCACGTGATTGCCCCACCTGGCCCACGTGATTTCCCCTGGGGGCCCACGTAATTTCCCCTGGGGGCCTACGTGATTTCCCGTGGGGGCCCACGTGATTGCCCCACCTGGCCCACGTGATTTCCCCTGGGGGCCCACGTGATTTCCCCTGGGGGCCCACGTGATTTCCCCTGGGGGTCCACGTGATTTCCACTGGGGGCCCACGTGATTGCTCCACCTGGCCCACGTGATTGCCCCACCTGGCCCACGTGATTTCCCCTGGGGGCCCACGTGATTTCCCCTGGGGGCCCACGTGATTTCCCCTGGGGGCCCACGTTATTTCCCCTGGGGGCCCACGTGATTTCCCATGGGGGCCCACGTGATTTCCCCTGGCGGCCCACGTGATTTGCCCTGGGGGCCCACGTGATTTCCCCTGGGGGCCCACGTGATTTCCCCTGGGGGCCCACGTGATTGCTCCACCTGGCCCACGTGATTGCCCCACCTGGCCCACGTGATTGCCCCACCTGGCCCACGTGATTTCCCCCGGGGGCCCACGTGATTTCCCCCGGGGGCCCACGTGATTTCCCCCGGGGGCCCACGTGATTTCCCCCGGGGGCCCACGTGATTTCCCCTGGGGGCCCACGTGATTTCCCTTGGGGGCCCACGTGATTTGCCCTAGGGGCCCTCGTGATTTCCCCTGGGGGCCCACGTGATTGCCCCACCTGGCCCACGTGATTGCCCCACCTGGCCCACGTGATTTCCCCTGGGGGCCCACGTGATTTCCCCTGGGGGCCCACGTGATTTCCCCTGGGGGCCCATGTGATTGCTCCACCTGGCCCACGTGATTGCCCCACCTGGCCCACGTGATTTCCCCTGGGGGCCCAAGTGATTTCCCCTGGGAGCCCACGTGATTTCCCCTGGGGGCCCACGTGATTTCCCCTGGGGGCCCACGTGATATCCCCTGGGGGCCCACGTGATTTCACCTGGGTCCCACGTGATTTCACCTGGGGGCCCACGTGATTTCCCCTGGGGGCCCACGTGATTTACCCTGGGGGCCCACGTGATTTCCCCTGGGGGCCCACGTGATTTCCCCTGGGGGCCCACGTGATTTCCCCTGGGGGCCCACGTGATTTCCCCTGGGGGCCCACGTGATTTGCCCTGGGGGCTCTCGTTATTTCCCCTGGGAGCCCACGTGATTGCCCCACCTGGCCCATGTGATTGCCCCACCTGGCCCACGTGATTTCCCCTGGGGGCCCACATGATTTCCTCTGGGGGCCCACGTGATTTCCCCTGGGGGCCCACGTGATTGCTCCTCCTGGCCCACGTGATTGCCCCACCTGGCCCACGTGATTTACCCTGGGGGCCCACGTGATTTCCCCTGGGGGCCCACGTGATTTCCCCTGGGGGCCCACGTGATTGCTCCCCCTGGCCCACGTGAATGCCCCACCTGGCCCACGTGATTGCCCCACCTGGCCCACGTGATTTCCCCTGGGGGCCCACGTGATTTCCCCTGGGGGCCCACGTGATTTCCCCTGGGGGCCCACGTGATTGCTCCACCTGGCCCACGTGATTGCCCCACCTGGCCCACGTGATTTCCCCTGGGGTCCACGTGATTTCCCCTGGGGGCCCACGTGATTTCCCCTGGGGGCCCACGTGATTCCCCCTGGGGGCCCACGTGATTTCCCCTGGGGGCCCACGTGATTTCCCCTGGGGGCCCACGTGATTTCCCCTGGGGGCCCACGTGATTTCCCCTGGGGGCTCACATGATTTCCCCTGGGGGCCCACGTGATTTCCCCTGGGGGCCAACGTGATTGCTCCACCTGGCCCACGTGATTGCCCCACCTGGCCCACGTGATTTCCCCTGGGGGCCCACGTAATTTCCCCTGGGGGCCCACGTGATTTCCCGTGGGGGCCCACGTGATTGCCCCACCTGGCCCACGTGATTTCCCCTGGGGGCCCATGTGATTTCCCCTGGGGGCCCACGTGATTTCCCCTGGGGGCCCACGTGATTTCCCCTGGGGGCCCACGTGATTTCCCCTGGGGGCCCACATGATTTCCCCTGGGGCCCCACATGATTGCCCCACCTGGCCCACGTGATTTCCCCTGGAGGCCCACGAGATTGTCCCTGGGGGACCACGTGATTTCCCGTGGGGGCCCACGTGATTTCCCCTGGGGGCCCACGTGATTTCACCTGGGGGCTCACGTGATTGCCCCACCTGGCCCACGTGATTTCCCCTGGGGGCCCACGTGATTTCCCCTGGGGGCCGACGTGATTTCCCCTGGGGGCCCACGTGATTTCCACTGGGGGCCCACGTGATTGCTCCACCTGGCCCACGTGATTGCCCCACCTGGCCCACGTGATTTCCCCTGGGGGCCCACGTGATTTCCCCTGGGGGCCCACGTGATTTCCCCTGGGGGCCCACGTTATTTCCCCTGGGGGCCCACGTGATTTCCCATTGGGGCCCACGTGATTTCACCTGGCGGCCCACGTGATTTGCCCTGGGGGCCCACGTGATTTCCCCTGGGGGCCCACGTGATTTCCCCTGGGGGCCCACGTGATTGCTCCACCTGGCCCACGTGATTGCCCCACCTGGCCCACGTGATTGCCCCACCTGGCCCACGTGATTTCCCCTAGGGGCCCACGTGATTTCACCTGGGGGCCCACGTGATTTCCCACCTGGCCCACGTGATTTCCCCTGGGGGCCCACGTGATTTCCCCTGGGGCTCCACGTGATTTCCCCTGGGGGCCCACGTGATTTCCCCTGGGGGCCCACGTGATTGCTCCACCTGGCCCACGTGATTGCCCCACCTGGCCCACGTGATTTCCCCAGGGGGCCCACGTGATTTCCCCTGGGGGCCCACGTGATTTCCCCTGGGGCCCACGAGATTTCCCCTGGGGGCCCACGAGATTTCCCCTGGGGGCCCACGTGATTTCCCCTGGGGCCCCACGTGATTGCCCCACCTGGCCCACGTGATTTCCCCTGGAGGCCCACGTGATTTCCCCTGGGGGACCACGTGATTTCCCGTGGGGGCTCACGTGATTTACCCTGGGGGCCCACGTGATTTCACCTGGGGGACCACGTGATTGCCCCACCTGGCCCACGTGATTTCCCCTGGGGGCCCACGTGATTTCCCCTGGGGGCCCACGTGATTTCCCCTGTGGGCCCACGTGATTTCCCCTGGGGGCCCACGTGATTTCCCCTGGGGGCTCACGTGATTTCCCCTGGGGCCCCACGTGATTGCCCCACCTGGCCCACGTGATTTCCCCTGGAGGCCCACGTGATTTCCCCTGGGGGACCACGTGATTTCCCGTGGGGCCCCACGTGATTTCCCCTGGGGGCCCACGTGATTTCACCTGGGGGCCCACGTGATTCCCCACCTGGCCCACTTGATTTCCCCTGGGGGCCCACGTGATTTCCCCTGGGGGCCCACGTGATTTCCCCTGGGGGCCCCCGTGATTTCCCCTGGGGGCCCACGTGATTGCTCCACCTGGCCCACGTGATTGCCCCACCTGGCCCACGTGATTTCCCCTGGGGGCCCACGTGATTTCCCCTGGGGGCCCACGTGATTTCCCCTGGGGGCCCACGTGATTTCCCCTGGGGGCCCACGTGATTTCCCCTGGGGGCCCTCGTGATTTCCCCTGGGGTCCCACGGGATTGCCCCACCTGGCCCACGTGATTGCCCCACCTGGCCCACGTGATTTCCCCTGGGGGCCCACGTGATTTCCCCTGGGGGCCCACGTGATTTCCCCTGGGGGCCCACGTGATTTCCCCTGGGGGCCCACGTGATTTCCCCTGGGGCCCCACGTGATTGCCCCACCTGGCCCAAGTGATTTCCCCTGGAGGCCCACGTGATTTCCCCTGGGGGACCACGTGATTTCCCGTGGGGGCCCACGTGATTTCCCCTGGGGGCCCACGTGATTTCACCTGGGGGCCCACGTGATTGCCCCACCTGGCCCACTTGATTTCCCCTGGGGGCCCACGTGATTTCCCCTGGGGGCCCACGTGATTTCCCCTGGGGGCCCACCTGATATCCCCTGGGGGCCCACGTGATTGCTCCACCTGGCCCACGTGATTGCCCCACCTGGCCCACGTGATTTCCCCTGGGGGCCCACGTGATTTGCCCTGGGGGCCCTCGTGATTTCCCCTGGGGGCCCACGGGATTGCCCCACCTGGCCCAGGTGATTGCCCCACCTGGCCCACGTGATTTCCCCTGGGGGCCCACGTGATTTCCCCTGGGTGCCCACGTGATTTCCCCTGGGGGCCCACGTGATTTCCCCTGGGGGCCCACGTGATTTCCCCTGGGGGCCCACGTGATTTCCCCTGGGGGCCCACGTGATTTACCCTGGCGGCCCACGTGATTTGCCCTGGGGGCCCACGTGATTTCCCCTGGGGGCCCACGTGATTTCCCCTGGGGGCCCACGTGATTGCTCCACCTGGCCCACGTGATTGCACCACCTGGCCCACGTGATTGCCCCACCTGGCCCACGTGATTTCCCCTGGGGGCCCACGTGATTTCCCCTGGGGCCCACGTGATTTCCCCTGGGGGCCCACGTGATTTCCCCTGGGGGCCCACGTGATTTACCCTGGGGGCCCACGTGATATCCCCTGGGGGCCCACGTGATTTCCCCTGGGGGCCCACGTGATTTCCCCTGGGGGCCCACGTGATTTCCCCTGGTGGCCCACGTGATTTGCCCTGGGGGCCCTCGTGATTTCCCCTGGGGGCCCACGTGATTGCCCCACCTGGCCCACGTGATTGCCCCACCTGGCCCACGTGATTTCCCCTGGGGACCCACGTGATTTCCCATGGGGGCCCACGTGATTTCCCCTGGGGGCCCACGTGATTTCCCCTGGGGGCCCACGTGATTTCCCCTGGGGGCCCACGTGATTTCCCCTGGGGGCCCACGTGATTTCCCCTGGGGGCCCACGTGATTTCCCCTGGGGGCCCACGTGATTTGCCCCGGGGGCCCACGTGATTGCTCCACCTGGCCCACGTGATTGCCCCACCTGGCCCACGTGATTTCCCCTGGGGGCCCACGTGATTTCCCCTGGGGCCCACGTGATTTCCCCTGGGGGCCCACGTGATTGCTCCACCTGGCCCACGTGATTTCCCCACCTGGCCCACGTGATTTCCCCTGGGGGCCCACGTGATTTCCCCTGGGGGCCCACGTGATTGCTCCACCTGGCCCACGTGATTGCCCCACCTGGCCCACGTGATTTCCCCTGGGGGCCCACGTGATTTCCCCTAGGGGCCCACGTGATTTCCAATGGGGGCCCACGTGATTTCCCCTGGGGGCCCACGTGATTTCCCCTGGGGGCTCACGTGATTTCCCCTGGGGCCCCACGTGATTGCCCCACCTGGCCCACGTGATTTCCCCTGGAGGCCCACGTGATATCCCCTGGGGGACCACGTGATTTCCCGTGGGCCCCACGTGATTTCCCCTGGGGGCCCACGTGATTTCACCTGGGGGCCCACGTGATTCCCCACCTGGCCCACTTGATTTCCCCTGGGGGCCCACGTGATTTCCCCTGGGGGCCCACGTGATTTCCCCTGGGGGCCCCCGTGATTTCCCCTGGGGGCCCACGTGATTGCTCCACCTGGCCCACGTGATTGCCCCACCTGGCCCACGTGATTTCCCCTGGGGGCCCACGTGATTTCCCCTGGGGGCCCACGTGATTTCCCCTGGGGTCCCACGGGATTGCCCCACCTGGCCCACGTGATTGCCCCACCTGGCCCACGTGATTTCCCCTGGGGGCCCACGTGATTTCCCCTGGGGGCCCACGTGATTTCCCCTGGGGGCCCACGTGATTTCCCCACCTGGCCCACTTGATTTCCCCTGGGGGCCCACGTGATTTCCCCTGGGGGCCCACGTGATTTCCCCTGGGGGCCCACCTGATATCCCCTGGGGGCCCACGTGATTGCTCCACCTGGCCCACGTGATTGCCCCACCTGGCCCACGTGATTTCCCCTGGGGGCCCACGTGATTTGCCCTGGGGGCCCTCGTGATTTCCCCTGGGGGCCCACGGGATTGCCCCACCTGGTCCACGTGATTGCCCCACCTGGCCCACGTGATTTCCCCTGGGGGTCCACGTGATTTCCCCTGGGTGCCCACGTGATTTCCCCTGGGGGCCCACGTGATTTCCCCTGGGGGCCCACGTGATTTCCCCTGGGGCCCACGTGATTGCTCCACCTGGCCCACGTGTTTGCCCCACCTGGCCCACGTGATTTCCCCTGGGGGCCCACGTGATTTCCCCTGGGGGCCCACGTGATTTACCCTGGGGGCCCACGTGATTTCACCTGGGGGCCCACGTGATTTCCCCTGGGGGCCCACGTGATTGCTCCACCTGGCCCACATGATTGCCTCACCTGGCCCACGTGATTTCCCCTGGGGTCCCACGTGATTTCCCCTGGGGGCCCACGTGATTTCCCCTGGGGGCCCACGTGATTTCCCCTGGGGGCCCACGTGATTTCCCCTGGGGGCCCACGTGATTTCCCCCGGGGGCCCACGTGATTTCCCCTGGGGCCTCACGTGATTGCCCCACCTGGCCCACGTGATTTCCCCTGGAGGCCCACGTGATTTCCCCTGGGGGACCACGTGATTTCCCGTGGGGGCCCACGTGATTTCCCCTGGGGGCCCACGTGATTTCCCCTGGGGGCCCACGTGATTTCCCCTGGGGGCCCACATGATTTCCCCTGTGGACCCACGAGATTTCCCCTGGGGGCCCACGTGATTTCCCCTGGGGCCCCACGTGATTGCCCCACCTGGCCCACGTGATTTCCCCTGGAGGACCACGTGATTTCCCCTGGGGGACCACGTGATTTCCCGTGGGGGCACACGTGATTTCCCCTGGGGGCCCACGTGATTTCACCTGGGGGTCCACGTGATTGCCCCACCTGGCCCACGTGATTTCCCCTGGGGGCCCACGTGATTTCCCCTGGGGGCCCACGTGATTTCCCCTGGGGGCCCACGTGATTTCCCCTGGGGGCCCACGTGATTTCCCCTGGGGGCTCACGTGATTTCCCCTGGGGCCCCACGTGATTGCCCCACCTGGCCCACGTGATTTCCCCTGGAGGCCCACGTGATTTCCCCTGGGGGACCACGTGATTTCCCGTGGGCCCCACGTGATTTCCCCGGGGGCCCACGTGATTTCACCTGGGGGCCCACGTGATTCCCCACCTGGCCCACGTGATTGCCCCACCTGGCCCATGTGATTTCCCCTGGGGGCCCACGTGATTTCCCCTGGGGGCCCACGTGATTTCCCCTGGGGGCCCACGTGATTTCCCCTGGGGGCCCACGTGATTTCCCCTGGGGCCCCACGTGATTGCCCCACCTGGCCCAAGTGATTTCCCCTGGAGGCCCACGTGATTTCCCCTGGGGGACCACGTGATTTCCCGTGGGGGCCCACGTGATTTCCCCTGGGGGCCCACGTGATTTCACCTGGGGGCCCACGTGATTGCCCCACCTGGCCCACTTGATTTCCCCTGGGGGCCCACGTGATTTCCCCTGGGGGCCCACGTGATTTCCCCTGGGGGCCCACCTGATATCCCCTGGGGGCCCACGTGATTGCTCCACCTGGCCCACGTGATTGCCCCACCTGGCCCACGTGATTTCCCCTGGGGGCCCACGTGATTTGCCCTGGGGGCCCTCGTGATTTCCACTGGGGGCCCACGGGATTGCCCCACCTGGCCCAGGTGATTGCCCCACCTGGCCCACGTGATTTCCCCTGGGGGCCCACGTGATTTCCCCTGGGTGCCCACGTGATTTCCCCTGGGGGCCCACGTGATTTCCCCTGGGGGCCCACGTGATTTCCCCTGGGGGCCCACGTGATTTCCCCTGGGGGCCCACGTGATTTACCCTGGCGGCCCACGTGATTTGCCCTGGGGGCCCACGTGATTTCCCCTGGGGGCCCACGTGATTTCCCCTGGGGGCCCACGTGATTGCTCCACCTGGCCCACGTGATTGCACCACCTGGCCCACGTGATTGCCCCACCTGGCCCACGTGATTTCCCCTGGGGGCCCACGTGATTTCCCCTGGGGCCCACGTGATTTCCCCTGGGGGCCCACGTGATTTCCCCTGGGGGCCCACGTGATTTAGCCTGGGGGCCCACGTGATATCCCCTGGGGGCCCACGTGATTTCCCCTGGGGGCCCACGTGATTTCCCCTGGGGGCCCACGTGATTTCCCCTGGTGGCCCACGTGATTTGCCCTGGGGGCCCTCGTGATTTCCCCTGGGGGCCCACGTGATTGCCCCACCTGGCCCACGTGATTGCCCCACCTGGCCCACGTGATTTCCCCTGGGGACCCACGTGATTTCCCATGGGGGCCCACGTGATTTCCCCTGGGGGCCCACGTGATTTCCCCTGGGGGCCCACGTGATTTCCCCTGGGGGCCCACGTGATTTCCCCTGGGGGCCCACGTGATTTCCCCTGGGGGCCCACGTGATTTGCCCCGGGGGCCCACGTGATTGCTCCACCTGGCCCACGTGATTGCCCCACCTGGCCCACGTGATTTCCCCTGGGGGCCCACGTGATTTCCCCTGGGGCCCACGTGATTTCCCCTGGGGGCCCACGTGATTGCTCCACCTGGCCCACGTGATTTCCCCACCTGGCCCACGTGATTTCCCCTGGGGGCCCACGTGATTTCCCCTGGGGGCCCACGTGATTGCTCCACCTGGCCCACGTGATTGCCCCACCTGGCCCACGTGATTTCCCCTGGGGGCCCACGTGATTTCCCCTAGGGGCCCACGTGATTTCCAATGGGGGCCCACGTGATTTCCCCTGGGGGCCCACGTGATTTCCCCTGGGGGCTCACGTGATTTCCCCTGGGGCCCCACGTGATTGCCCCACCTGGCCCACGTGATTTCCCCTGGAGGCCCACGTGATATCCCCTGGGGGACCACGTGATTTCCCGTGGGCCCCACGTGATTTCCCCTGGGGGCCCACGTGATTTCACCTGGGGGCCCACGTGATTCCCCACCTGGCCCACTTGATTTCCCCTGGGGGCCCACGTGATTTCCCCTGGGGGCCCACGTGATTTCCCCTGGGGGCCCCCGTGATTTCCCCTGGGGGCCCACGTGATTGCTCCACCTGGCCCACGTGATTGCCCCACCTGGCCCACGTGATTTCCCCTGGGGGCCCACGTGATTTCCCCTGGGGGCCCACGTGATTTCCCCTGGGGTCCCACGGGATTGCCCCACCTGGCCCACGTGATTGCCCCACCTGGCCCACGTGATTTCCCCTGGGGGCCCACGTGATTTCCCCTGGGGGCCCACG
The DNA here is from genome assembly GCA_963981305.1 of Rupicapra rupicapra. NCBI lineage: Eukaryota > Metazoa > Chordata > Mammalia > Artiodactyla > Bovidae > Rupicapra > Rupicapra rupicapra. Next base: position 155,173 of record CAXCFB010000007.1, on the reverse strand, counting down.
TGATTTCCCCTGGGGGCCCACGTGATTTCCCCACCTGGCCCACTTGATTTCCCCTGGGGGCCCACGTGATTTCCCCTGGGGGCCCACGTGATTTCCCCTGGGGGCCCACCTGATATCCCCTGGGGGCCCACGTGATTGCTCCACCTGGCCCACGTGATTGCCCCACCTGGCCCACGTGATTTCCCCTGGGCGCCCACGTGATTTGCCCTGGGGGCCCTCGTGATTTCCCCTGGGGGCCCACGGGATTGCCCCACCTGGTCCACGTGATTGCCCCACCTGGCCCACGTGATTTCCCCTGGGGGTCCACGTGATTTCCCCTGGGTGCCCACGTGATTTCCCCTGGGGGCCCACGTGATTTCCCCTGGGGGCCCACGTGATTTCCCCTGGGGCCCACGTGATTGCTCCACCTGGCCCACGTGTTTGCCCCACCTGGCCCACGTGATTTCCCCTGGGGGCCCACGTGATTTCCCCTGGGGGCCCACGTGATTTACCCTGGGGGCCCACGTGATTTCACCTGGGGGCCCACGTGATTTCCCCTGGGGGCCCACGTGATTGCTCCACCTGGCCCACATGATTGCCTCACCTGGCCCACGTGATTTCCCCTGGGGTCCCACGTGATTTCCCCTGGGGGCCCACGTGATTTCCCCTGGGGGCCCACGTGATTTCCCCTGGGGGCCCACGTGATTTCCCCTGGGGGCCCACGTGATTTCCCCCGGGGGCCCACGTGATTTCCCCTGGGGCCTCACGTGATTGCCCCACCTGGCCCACGTGATTTCCCCTGGAGGCCCACGTGATTTCCCCTGGGGGACCACGTGATTTCCCGTGGGGGCCCACGTGATTTCCCCTGGGGGCCCACGTGATTTCCCCTGGGGGCCCACGTGATTTCCCCTGGGGGCCCACATGATTTCCCCTGTGGACCCACGAGATTTCCCCTGGGGGCCCACGTGATTTCCCCTGGGGCCCCACGTGATTGCCCCACCTGGCCCACGTGATTTCCCCTGGAGGACCACGTGATTTCCCCTGGGGGACCACGTGATTTCCCGTGGGGGCTCACGTGATTTCCCCTGGGGGCCCACGTGATTTCACCTGGGGGTCCACGTGATTGCCCCACCTGGCCCACGTGATTTCCCCTGGGGGCCCACGTGATTTCCCCTGGGGGCCCACGTGATTTCCCCTGGGGGCCCACGTGATTTCCCCTGGGGGCCCACGTGATTTCCCCTGGGGGCTCACGTGATTTCCCCTGGGGCCCCACGTGATTGCCCCACCTGGCCCACGTGATTTCCCCTGGAGGCCCACGTGATTTCCCCTGGGGGACCACGTGATTTCCCGTGGGCCCCACGTGATTTCCCCTGGGGGCCCACGTGATTTCACCTGGGGGCCCACGTGATTCCCCACCTGGCCCACTTGATTTCCCCTGGGGGCCCACGTGATTTCCCCTGGGGGCCCACGTGATTTCCCCTGGGGGCCCCCGTGATTTCCCCTGGGGGCCCACGTGATTTCCCCTGGTGGCCCACGTGATTTCCCCTGGTGGCCCACGTGATTTGCCCTGGGGGCCCTCGTGATTTCCCCTGGGGGCCCACGTGATTGCCCCACCTGGCCCACGTGATTGCCCCACCTGGCCTACGTGATTTCCCCTGGGGACCCACGTGATATCCCCTGGGGGCCCACGTGATTTCCCCTGGGGGCCCACGTGATTGCTCCACCTGGCCCACGTGATTGCCCCACCTGGCCCACGTGATTTCCCCTGGGGGCCCACGTGATTTCCCCTGGGGGCCCACGTGATTTCCCCTGGGGGCCCACGTGATTTCCCCTGGGGGCCCACGTGATTTCCCCTGGGGGCCCACGTGATTTCCCCTGGGTGCCCACGTGATTTCCCCTGGGGGCCCACGTGATTTCCCCTGGGGGCCCACGTGATTTCCCCTGGGGCCCACGTGATTGCTCCACCTGGCCCACGTGTTTGCCCCACCTGGCCCACGTGATTTCCCCTGGGGGCCCACGTGATTTCCCCTGGGGGCCCACGTGATTTCCCATGGGGGCCCACGTGATTTCCCCTGGGGGCCCACGTGATTTCCCCTGGGGGCCCACGTGATTTCCAATGGGGGCCCACGTGATTTCCCCTGGGGGCCCACGTGATTTCCCCTGGGGGCTCACGTGATTTCCCCTGGGGCCCCACGTGATTGCCCCACCTGGCCCACGTGATTTCCCCTGGAGGCCCACGTGATTTCCCCTGGGGGACCACGTGATTTCCCGTGGGCCCCACGTGATTTCCCCTGGGGGCCCACGTGATTTCACCTGGGGGCCCACGTGATTCCCCACCTGGCCCACTTGATTTCCCCTGGGGGCCCACGTGATTTCCCCTGGGGGCCCACGTGATTTCCCCTGGGGGCCCCCGTGATTTCCCCTGGGGGCCCACGTGATTGCTCCACCTGGCCCACGTGATTGCCCCACCTGGCCCACGTGATTTCCCCTGGGGGCCCACGTGATTTCCCCTGGGGGCCCACGTGATTTCCCCTGGGGTCCCACGGGATTGCCCCACCTGGCCCACGTGATTGCCCCACCTGGCCCACGTGATTTCCCCTGGGGGCCCACGTGATTTCCCCTGGGGGCCCACGTGATTTCCCCTGGGGGCCCACGTGATTTCCCCACCTGGCCCACTTGATTTCCCCTGGGGGCCCACGTGATTTCCCCTGGGGGCCCACGTGATTTCCCCTGGGGGCCCACCTGATATCCCCTGGGGGCCCACGTGATTGCTCCACCTGGCCCACGTGATTGCCCCACCTGGCCCACGTGATTTCCCCTGGGGGCCCACGTGATTTGCCCTGGGGGCCCTCGTGATTTCCCCTGGGGGCCCACGGGATTGCCCCACCTGGTCCACGTGATTGCCCCACCTGGCCCACGTGATTTCCCCTGGGGGTCCACGTGATTTCCCCTGGGTGCCCACGTGATTTCCCCTGGGGGCCCACGTGATTTCCCCTGGGGGCCCACGTGATTTCCCCTGGGGCCCACGTGATTGCTCCACCTGGCCCACGTGTTTGCCCCACCTGGCCCACGTGATTTCCCCTGGGGGCCCACGTTATTTCCCCTGGGTCCCACGTGATTTCCCATGGGGGCCCACGTGATTTCCCCTGGGGGCCCACGTGATTTCCCCTGGGGGCCCACGTGATTTCCCCTGGGGGCCCACGTGATTTCCCCTGGGGGCCCACGTGATTTCCCCAGGGGGCCCACGTGATTGCTCCACCTGGCCCATGTGATTGCCCCACCTGGCCCACGTGATTTCCCCTGGGGGCCCACGTAATTTCCCCTGGGGGCCCACGTGATTTCCCGTGGGGGCCCACGTGATTTCCCCCGGGGGCCCACATGATTTCCCCTGGGGCCCGACATGATTGCCCCACCTGGCCCACGTGATTTCCCCTGGAGGCCCACGTGATTTCCCCTGGGGGCCCACGTGATTTCACCTGGGGTCCCACGTGATTGCCCCACCTGGCCCACGTGATTTCCCCTGGGGGCCCACGTGATTTCCCCTGGGGTCCCAGGTGATTTCCCCTGGGGGCCCACGTGATTTCCCCTGGGGGCCCACGTGATTTCCCCTGGGGGCCCACATGATTTCCCCTGGGGCCCCACGTGATTGCCCCACCTGGCCCACGTGATTTCCCCTGGAGGCCCACGTGATTTCCCCTGTGGGACCACGTGATTTCCCGTGGGGGCCCCCGTGATTTCCCCTGGGGGCCCACGTGATTTCACCTGTGTGCTCACCTGATTGCCCCACCTGGCCCACGTGATTTCCCCTGGGGGCCCACGTGATTTCCCCTAGGGGCCCACGTGATTTCCCCTGGGGGCCCACGTGATTTCCACTGGGGGCCCACGTGATTGCTCCACCTGGCCCACGTGATTGCCCCACCTGGCCCACGTGATTTCCCCTGGGGGCCCACGTGATTTCCCCTAGGGGCCCACGTGATTTCCAATGGGGGCCCACGTGATTTCCCCTGGGGGCCCACGTGATTTCCCTTGGGGGCCCACGTGATTTGCCTTGGGGGCCCTCGTGATTTCCCCTGGGGGCCCACGTGATTTCCCCTGGGGGCCCACGTGATTGCTCCACCTGGCCCACGTGATTGCCCCACCTGGCCCACGTGATTGCCCCACCTGGCCCACGTGATTGCCCCACCTGGCCCACGTGATTTCCCCTGGGGGCCCACGTGATTTCCCCTGGGGGCCCACGTGATTTCCCCTGGGGGCCCACGTGATTTCCCCTGGGGGCCCACGTGATTGCCCCTGGGGCCCCACGTGATTGCCCCACCTGGCCCAAGTGATTTCCCCTGGAGGCCCACGTGATTTCCCCTGGGGGACCACGTGATTTCCCGTGGGGGCCCACGTGATTTCCCCTGGGGGCCCACGTGATTTCACCTGGGGGCCCACGTGATTGCCCCACCTGGCCCACTTGATTTCCCCTGGGGGCCCACGTGATTTCCCCTGGGGGCCCACGTGATTTCCCCTGGGGGCCCACCTGATATCCCCTGGGGGCCCACGTGATTGCTCCACCTGGCCCACGTGATTGCCCCACCTGGCCCACGTGATTTCCCCTGGGGGCCCACGTGATTTGCCCTGGGGGCCCTCGTGATTTCCCCTGGGGGCCCTCGGGATTGCCCCACCTGGCCCACGTGATTGCCCCACCTGGCCCACGTGATTTCCCCTGGGGGACCACGTGATTTCCCCTGGGTGCCCACGTGATTTCCCCTGGGGGCCCACGTGATTTCCCCTGGGGGCCCACGTTATTTCCCCTGGGGGCCCACGTGATTTCCCCTGGGGGCCCACGTGATTTACCCTGGCGGCCCACGTGATTTGCCCTGGGGGCCCACGTGATTTCCCCTGGGGGCCCACGTGATTTCCCCTGGGGGCCCACGTGATTGCTCCACCTGGCCCACGTGATTGCCCCACCTGGCCCACGTGATTGCCCCACCTGGCCCACGTGATTTCCCCTGGGGGCCCACGTGATTTCCCCTGGGGCCCACGTGATTTCCCCTGGGGGCCCACTTGATTTCCCCTGGGGGCCCACGTGATTTACCCTGGGGGCCCACGTGATATCCCCTGGGGGCCCACGTGATTTCCCCTGGGGGCCCACGTGATTTCCCCTGGGGGCCCACGTGATTTCCCCTGGTGGCCCACGTGATTTGCCCTGGGGGCCCTCGTGATTTCCCCTGGGGGCCCACGTGATTGCCCCACCTGGCCCACGTGATTGCCCCACCTGGCCTACGTGATTTCCCCTGGGGACCCACGTGATATCCCCTGGGGGCCCACGTGATTTCCCCTGGGGGCCCACGTGATTGCTCCACCTGGCCCACGTGATTGCCCCACCTGGCCCACGTGATTTCCCCTGGGGGCCCACGTGATTTCCCCTGGGGGCCCACGTGATTTCCCCTGGGGGCCCACGTGATTTCCCCTGGGGGCCCACGTGATTTCCCCTGGGGGCCCACGTGATTTCCCCTGGGTGCCCACGTGATTTCCCCTGGGGGCCCACGTGATTTCCCCTGGGGGCCCACGTGATTTCCCCTGGGGGCTCACGTGATTGCTCCACCTGGCCCACGTGTTTGCCCCACCTGGCCCACGTGATTTCCCCTGGGGGCCCACGTTATTTCCCCTGGGGGCCCACGTGATTTCCCATGGGGGCCCACGTGATTTCCCCTAGGGGCCCACGTGATTTCCAATGGGGGCCCACGTGATTTCCCCTGGGGGCCCACGTGATTTCCCTTGGGGGCCCACGTGATTTGCCTTGGGGGCCCTCGTGATTTCCCCTGGGGGCCCACGTGATTTCCCCTGGGGGCCCACGTGATTGCTCCACCTGGCCCACGTGATTGCCCCACCTGGCCCACGTGATTGCCCCACCTGGCCCACGTGATTGCCCCACCTGGCCCACGTGATTTCCCCTGGGGGCCCACGTGATTTCCCCTGGGGGCCCACGTGATTTCCCCTGGGGGCCCACGTGATTTCCCCTGGGGGCCCACGTGATTGCCCCTGGGGCCCCAAGTGATTGCCCCACCTGGGGGCCCAAGTGATTTCCCCTGCAGGCCCACGTGATTTCCCCTGGGGGACCACGTGATTTCCCGTGGGGGCCCACGTGATTTCCCCTGGGGGCCCACGTGATTTCACCTGGGGGCCCACGTGATTGCCCCACCTGGCCCACTTGATTTCCCCTGGGGGCCCACGTGATTTCCCCTGGGGGCCCACGTGATTTCCCCTGGGGGCCCACCTGATATCCCCTGGGGGCCCACGTGATTGCTCCACCTGGCCCACGTGATTGCCCCACCTGGCCCACGTGATTTCCCCTGGGGGCCCACGTGATTTGCCCTGGGGGCCCTCGTGATTTCCCCTGGGGGCCCTCGGGATTGCCCCACCTGGCCCACGTGATTGCCCCACCTGGCCCACGTGATTTCCCCTGGGGGCCCACGTGATTTCCCCTGGGTGCCCACGTGATTTCCCCTGGGGGCCCACGTGATTTCCCCTGGGGGCCCACGTTATTTCCCCTGGGGGCCCACGTGATTTCCCCTGGGGGCCCACGTGATTTACCCTGGCGGCCCACGTGATTTGCCCTGGGGGCCCACGTGATTTCCCCTGGAGGCCCACGTGATTTCCCCTGGGGGCCCACGTGATTGCTCCACCTGGCCCACGTGATTGCCCCACCTGGCCCACGTGATTGCCCCACCTGGCCCACGTGATTTCCCCTGGGGGCCCACGTGATTTCCCCTGGGGGCCCACGTGATTTCCCCTGGGGGCCCACGTGATTTCCCCTGGGGGCCCACGTGATTTACCCTGGGGGCCCACGTGATATCCCCTGGGGGCCCACGTGATTTCCCCTGGGGGCCCACGTGATTTCCCCTGGGGGCCCACGTGATTTCCCCTGGTGGCCCACGTGATTTGCCCTGGGGGCCCTCGTGATTTCCACTGGGGGCCCACGTGATTGCCCCACCTGGCCCACGTGATTGCCCCACCTGGCCCACGTGATTTCCCCTGGGGACCCACGTGATATCCCCTGGGGGCCCACGTGATTTCCCCTGGGGGCCCACGTGATTGCTCCACCTGGCCCACGTGATTGCCCCACCTGGCCCACGTGATTTCCCCTGGGGGCCCACGTGATTTCCCCTGGGGGCCCACGTGATTTCCCCTGGGGGCCCACGTGATTTCCCCTGGGGGCCCACGTGATTTCCCCTGGGGGCCCACGTGATTTCCCCTGGGGGCCCACGTGATTTCCCCTGGGGGCCCACGTGATTTCCCCTGGGGGCCCACGTGATTTCCCCTGGGGGCCCACGTGATTGCTCCACCTGGCCCACGTGATTGCCCCACCTGGCCCACGTGATTTCCCCTGGGGGCCCACGTTATTTCCCCTGGGGGCCCACGTGATTTCCCATGGGGGCCCACGTGATTTCCCCTGGGGGCCCACGTGATTTCCCCTGGGGGCCCACGTGATTTCCCCTGGGGGCCCACGTGATTTCCCCTGGGGGCCCACGTGATTTCCCCTGGGGGCCCACGTGATTTCCCCTGGGGGCCCACGTGATTTCCCCTGGGGGCCCACGTGATTTCCCCTGGGGGCCCACGTGATTTCCCCTGGGGCCCCACGTGATTGCCCCACCTGGCCCACGTGATTTCCCCTGGAGGCCCACGTGATTTCCCCTGGGGGCCCACGTGATTTCCCCTGGGGGCCCACGTGATTTCCCCTGGGGGCCCACGTGATTTCACCTGGGGGCCCACGTGATTGCCCCACCTGGCCCACGTGATTTCCCCTGTGGGCCCACGTGATTTCCCCTGGGGGCCCACGTGATTTCCCCTGGGGGCCCACGTGATTTCCCCTGGGGGCCCACGTGATTGCTCCACCTGGCCCACGTGATTGCCCCACCTGGCCCACGTGATTTCCCCTGGGGGCCCACGTGATTTCCCCTGGGGGCCCACGTGATTTCCCCTGGGGGCCCACGTGATTTCCCCTGGGGGCCCACGTGATTTCCCCTGGGGGCCCACGTGATTTCCCCTGGGGGCCCACGTGATTTCCCCTGGGGGCCCACGTGATTTCCCCTGGGGGCCCACGTGATTGCTCCACCTGGCGTGATTGCCCCACCTGGCCCACGTGATTGCCCCACCTGGCCCACGTGATTTCCCCTGGGGGCCCACGTGATTTCCCCTGGGGGCCCACGTGATTTCCCCTGGGGGCCCACGTGATTTGCCCTGGGGGCCCACGTGATTTCCCCTGGGGGCCCACGTGATTGCCCCACCTGGCCCACGTGATTGCCCCACCTGGCCCACGTGATTTCCCCTGGGGGCCCACGTGATTTCCCCTGGGGGCCCACGTGATTTCCCCTGGGGGCCCACGTGATTGCTCCACCTGGCCCACGTGATTGCCCCACCTGGCCCACGTGATTTCCCCTGGGGGCCCACGGGATTTCCCCTGGGGGCCTACGGGATTTCCGCTGGGGGCCCACGTGATTTCCCCTGGGGGCCCACGTGATTTCCCCTGGGGGCCCACGTGATTTCCCCTGGGGGCCCACGTGATTTCCCCTGGGGGCCCACGTGATTTACCCTGGGGGCCCACGTGATTTCACCTGGGGGCCCACGTGATTTCCCCTGGGGGCCCACGTGATTGCTCCACCTGGCCCACATGATTGCCTCACCTGGCCCACGTGATTTCCCCTGGGGTCCCACGTGATTTCCCCTGGGGGCCCACGTGATTTCCCCTGGGGGCCCACGTGATTTCCCCTGGGGGCCCACGTGATTTCCCCTGGGGGCCCACGTGATTTCCCCCGGGGGCCCACGTGATTTCCCCTGGGGCCTCACGTGATTGCCCCACCTGGCCCACGTGATTTCCCCTGGGGGCCCACGTGATTTCCCCTGGGGGCCCACGTGATTTCCCCTGGGGGCCCACGTGATTTCCCCTGGGGGCCCACGTGATTTCCCCTGGGGGCCCACGTGATTGCCCCACCTGGGGGCCCACGTGATTTCCCCTGGGGGCCCACGTGATTTCCCCTGGGGGCCCACGTGATTTCCCCTGGGGGCCCACGTGATTTCCCCTGGGGGCCCACGTGATTGCTCCACCTGGCCCACGTGATTGCCCCACCTGGCCCACGTGATTTCCCCTGGGGGCCCACGTGATTTCCCCTGGGGGCCCACGTGATTTCCCCTGGGGGCCCACGTGATTTCCCCTGGGGGCCCACGTGATTTCCCCTGGGGGCCCACGTGATTTCCCCTGGGGGCCCACGTGATTTCCCCTGGGGGCCCACGTGATTTCCCCTGGGGGCCCACGTGATTTCCCCTGGGGGCCCACGTGATTTCCCCTGGGGGCCCACGTGATTTCCCCTGGGGGCCCACGTGATTGCTCCACGTGGCCCACGTGATTGCCCCACCTGGCCCACGTGATTGCCCCACCTGGCCCACGTGATTTCCCCTGGGGGCCCACGTGATTTCCCCTGGGGGCCCACGTGATTTCCCCTGGGGGCCCACGTGATTGCCCCACCTGGCCCACGTGATTGCCCCACCTGGCCCACGTGATTTCCCCTGGGGGCCCACGTGATTTCCCCTGGGGGCCCACGTGATTTCCCCTGGGGGCCCACGTGATTGCCCCACCTGGCCCACGTGATTTCCCCTGGGGGCCCACGTGATTTCCCCTGGGGGCCCACGTGATTTCCCCTGGGGGCCCACGTGATTTCCCCTGGGGGCCCACGTGATTTCCCCTGGGGGCCCACGTGATTTCCCCTGGGGGCCCACGTGATTTCCCCTGGGGGCCCACGTGATTTCCCCTGGGGGCCCACGTGATTTCCCCTGGGGGCCCACGTGATTTCCCCTGGGGGCCCACGTGATTTCCCCTGGGGGCCCACGTGATTGCCACACCGGGCCCACGTGATTGCCCCACCTGGCCCACGTGATTGCCCCACCTGGCCCACGTGATTTCCCCTGGGGGCCCACGGGATTTCTCCTGGGGACCCACGTGATTTCCCCTGGGGGCCCACGTGATTTCCCCTGGGGGCCCACGTGATTTCCCCTGGGGGCCCACGTGATTTCCCCTGGGGGCCCACGTGATTTCCCCTGGGGGCCCACGTGATTTCCCCTGGGGGCCCACGTGATTTGCCCTGGGGGCCCACGTGATTTCCCCTGGGGGCCCACGTGATTGCCCCACCTGGCCCACGTGATTTCCCCTGGGGGCCCACGTGATTTCCCCTGGGGGCCCACGTGATTTCCCCTGGGGGCCCACGTGATTTCCCCTGGGGGCCCACGAGATTTCCCCTGGGGGCCCACGTGATTTCCCCTGGGGGCCCACGTGATTTCCCCTGGGGGCCCACGTGATTTCCCCTGGGGGCCCACGTGATTTCCCCTGGGGGCCCACGTGATTGCCCCACCTGGCCCACGTGATTTCCCCTGGGGGCCCACGTGATTTCCCCTGGGGGCCCACGTGATTTCCCCTGGGGGCCCACGTGATTTCCCCTGGGGGCCCACGTGATTGCTCCACCTGGCCCACGTGATTGCCCCACCTGGCCCACGTGATTTCCCCTGGGGGCCCACGTGATTTCCCCTGGGGGTCCACGTGATTTCCCCTGGGGGCCCACGTGATTTCCCCTGGGGGCCCACGTGATTTCCCCTGGGGGCCCACGTTATTTCCCCTGGGGGCCCACGTGATTTCCCCTTGGGGCCCACATGATTTCCCCTGGGGGCCCACGTGATTTCCCCTGGGGGCCCACGTGATTTCCCCTGGGGGCCCACGTGATTTCCCCTGGGGGCCCACGTGATTGCTCCACGTGGCCCACGTGATTGCCCCACCTGGCCCACGTGATTGCCCCACCTGGCCCACGTGATTTCCCCTGGGGGCCCACGTGATTTCCCCTGGGGGCCCACGTGATTTCCCCTGGGGGCCCACGTGATTTCCCCACCTGGCCCACGTGATTGCCCCACCTGGCCCACGTGATTTCCCCTGGGGGCCCACGTGATTTCCCCTGGGGGCCCACGTGATTTCCCCTGGGGGCCCACGTGATTTCCCCACCTGGCCCACGTGATTTCCCCTGGGGGCCCACGTGATTTCCCCTGGGGGCCCACGTGATTTCCCCTGGGGGCCCACGTGATTTCCCCTGGGGGCCCACGTGATTTCCCCTGGGGGCCCACGTGATTTCCCCTGGGGGCCCACGTGATTTCCCCTGGGGGCCCACGTGATTGCTCCACCTGGCCCACGTGATTGCCCCACCTGGCCCACGTGATTTCCCCTGGGGGCCCACGTGATTTCCCCTGGGGGCCCACGTGATTTCCCCTGGGGGCCCACGTGATTTCCCCTGGGGGCCCACGTGATTTCCCCTGGGGGCCCACGTGATTTCCCCTGGGGGCCCACGTGATTTCCCCTGGGGGCCCACGTGATTTCCCCTGGGGGCCCACGTGATTTCCCCTGGGGGCCCACGTGATTTCCCCTGGGGGCCCACGTGATTTCCCCTGGGGGCCCACGTGATTGCTCCTGGGGGCCCACGTGATTGCCCCACCTGGCCCACGTGATTGCCCCACCTGGCCCACGTGATTTCCCCTGGGGGCCCACGTGATTTCCCCTGGGGGCCCACGTGATTTCCCCTGGGGGCCCACGTGATTGCCCCACCTGGCCCACGTGATTGCCCCACCTGGCCCACGTGATTTCCCCTGGGGGCCCACGTGATTTCCCCTGGGGGCCCACGTGATTTCCCCTGGGGGCCCACGTGATTGCCCCACCTGGCCCACGTGATTTCCCCTGGGGGCCCACGTGATTTCCCCTGGGGGCCCACGTGATTTCCCCTGGGGGCCCACGTGATTTCCCCTGGGGGCCCACGTGATTTCCCCTGGGGGCCCACGTGATTTCCCCTGGGGGCCCACGTGATTTCCCCTGGGGGCCCACGTGATTTCCCCTGGGGGCCCACGTGATTTCCCCTGGGGGCCCACGTGATTTCCCCTGGGGCCCCACGTGATTTGCCCTGGAGGCCCACGTGATTGCCACACCTGGCCCACGTGATTGCCCCACCTGGCCCACGTGATTGCCCCACCTGGCCCACGTGATTTCCCCTGGGGGCCCACGGGATTTCTCCTGGGGACCCACGTGATTTCCCCTGGCGGCCCACGTGATTTCCCCTGGGGGCCCACGTGATTTCCCCTGGCGGCCCACGTGATTTCCCCTGGGGGCCCACGTGATTTCCCCTGGGGGCCCACATGATTTCCCCTGGGGGCCCACGTGATATGCCCTGGGGGCTCACGTGATTTGCCCTGGGGGCCCACGAGATTGCCCCAACTGGCCCACGTGATTTCCCCTGGGGGCCCACGTGATTTCCCCTGGGGGCCCACGTGATTTCCCCTGGGGGCCCACGTGATTTCCCCTGGGGGCCCACGAGATTTCCCCTGGGGGCCCACGTGATTTCCCCTGGGGGCCCACGTGATTTCCCCTGGGGGCCCACGTGATTTCCCCTGGGGGCCCACGTGATTTCACATGGGGGCCCACGTCATTGCCCCAACTGGCCCACGTGATTTCCCCTGGGGGCCCACGTGATTTCCCCTGGGGGCCCACGTGATTTCCCCTGGGGGCCCACGTGATTTCACATGGGGGCCCACGTGATTGCCCCAACTGGCCCACGTGATTTCCCCTGGGGGCCCACGTGATTTCCCCTGGGGGCCCACGTGATTTCCCCTGGGGCCCCACGTGATTTCCCCTGGGGGCCCACGTGATTTCCCCTGGGGGCCCACGTGATTTCCCCTGGGGCCCCACGTGATTTCCCCTGGGGGCCCACGTGATTTCCCCTGGGGGCCCACGTGATTTCCCGTGGGGGCCCACGTGATTTCCCCTGGGGCTCCACGTGATTTCCCCTGGGGTCCCACGTGATTTCCCCTGGGGGCCCACGTGATTTCACCTGGGGGACCACGTGATTGCCCCACCTGGCCCACGTGATTTCCCCTGGGGGCCCACGTGATTTCCCCTGGGGGCCCACGTGATTGCCCCTGGGGGCCCACGTGATTTCCCCTGGGGGCCCACGTCATTGCCCCACCTGGCCCACGTGATTTCCCCTGGGGGCCCACGTGATTTGCCCTGGGGGCCCACGTGATTTGCCTTGGGGGCACACGTGATTTCCCCTGGGGGCCCACGTGATTTCCCCTGGGGGCCCACGTGATTGTCCCTGTGGGCCCACGTGATTGCCCCTGGGGGCCCACGTGATTGCCCCTGGTGGCCCACGTTATTGCCCCACCTGGCCCACGTGATTTCCCCTGGGGGCCCACGTGATTTCCCCTGGGGGCCCACGTGATTTCCCCACCTGGCCCACGTGATTTCCCCTGGGGGCCCACGTGATTACCCCTGGGGGCCCACGTGATTTCCCCTGGGGGCCCACGTGATATGCCCTGGGGGCCCACGTGATTTGCCTCGGGGGCCCACGTGATTTCCCCTGGGGGCCCACGTGATTTCCCCTGGGGGCCCACGTGATTGCCCCTGGGGGCCCACGTGATTGCCCCTGGGGGCCCACGTGATTTCCCCTGGGGGCCCACGTGATTGCCCCACCTGGCCCACGTGATTTCCCCTGGGGGCCCACGTGATTTCCCCTGGGGGCCCACGTGATTGCCACACCTGGCCCACGTGATTGCCCCACCTGGCCCACGTGATTTCCCCTGGAGGCCCACGTGATTTCCCCTGGGGGCCCACGTGATTTCCCCTGGGGGCCCACGAGATTTCCCCTGGGGGCCCACGTGATTTCCCCTGGGGGCCCACGTGATTTCCCCTGGGGGCCACGTGATTTCCCCTGGGGGCCCACTTGATTTCCCCTGGGGGCCCACATGATTACCACACCTGGCCCACGTGATTGCCCCACCTGGCCCATGTGATTTCCCCTGGGGGCCCACGGGATGTCTCCTGGGGGCCCAGGTGATTTCCCCTGGCAGCCCACGTGATTTCCCCTGGGGGCCCACGTGATTTCCCCTGGGGGCCCACGTGATTTCCCCTGGGGGCCCACGTCATTGCCCCACCTGGCCCACGTGATTGCCCCACCTGGCCCACGTGATTTCCCCTTGGGGGCCCACGTGATTTCCCCTGGCGGCCCAGGTGATTTCACCTGGGGGCCCACGTGATTTCCCCTGGGGGCCCAGGTGATTTCCCCTGGGGGCCCACGTGATTGCCCCACCTGGCCCACGTGATTGCCCCACCTGGCCCACGTGATTTCCCCTGGGGGACCACGTGATGTCTCCTGGGGGCCCAGGTGATTTCCCCTGGGGGCCCACGTGATTTCCCCTGGGGGCCCACGTGATTTCCACTGGGGGCCCACGTGATTTCCCCTGGGGGCGCACGTGATTGCCCCTCGGGGCCCACGTGATTTCCCCTGGGGGCCCACGTGATTTCCACTGGGGGCCCACGTGGGCCTTTCCCCTGGGGGCCCACGTGATTGCCCCTGGGGGCCCACGTGATTTCCCCTGGGGGCCCACGTGATTTCCCCTAGGGGCCCACGTGATTGCTCAACCTGGCCCACGTGATTGCCCCACCTGGCCCACGTGATTTCCCCTGGGGGCCCACGTGATTTCCCCTGGGGGCCCACGTGATTGCCCCAGGGGGCCCACGTGATTGCCCCTGTGGGCCCAAGTGATTGCCCCTGGGGGCCCACGTGATTTCCCCTGGGGGCCCACGTGATTTGCCCTGGGGGCTCACGTGATTTGCCCTGGGGGCCCACGTGATTTCCCCTGGGGGCCCACGTGATTTGCCCTGGGGGCCCACGTGATTTCCCCTGGGGGCCCACGTGATTGCTCCACCTGGTCCACGTAATTGCCCCACCTGGCCCACGTGATTTCCCCACCTGCCCCACGTGATTTCCCCACCTGGCCCACGTGATTTCCCCTGGGGGCCCACGTGATTTCCCCTGGGGGCCCACGTGATTTCCCCACCTGGCCCACGTGATTGCCCCACCTGGCCCACGTGATTTCCCCACCTGGCCCACGTGATTTCCCCTGGGGGCCCACGTGATTTCCCCTGGGGGCCCACGTGATTTCCCCTGGGGGCCCTCGTGATTTCACCTGGGGGCCCACGTGATTTCTCCACCTGGTCCACGTAATTGCCCCACCTGGCCCACGTGATTGCCCCACCTGGCCCACGTGATTTCCCCACCTGGCCCACGTGATTTCCCCTGGGGGCCCACGTGATTTCCCCTGGGGGCCCACGTGATTTCCCCACCTGGCCCACGTGATTTCCCCTGGGGGCCCACGTGATTTCCCCTGGGGGCCCACGTGATTTCCCCTGGGGGCCCACGTGATATGCCTTGGGGGCCCACGTGATTTCCCCTGGGGGCCCACGTGATTTCCCTTGGGGGCCCACGTGATTGCCCCTGTGGGCCCACGTGATTGCCACTGGGGGCCCACGTGATTGCCCCTGGTGGCCCATGTTATTGCCCCACCTGGCCCACGTGATTTCCCCTGGGGGCCCACGTTATTTCCCCTGGGGGCCCACGTGATTTCCCCTGGGGGCCCACGTGATTTCCCCTGGGGGCCCACGTGATTTCCCCTGGGGGCCCACGTGATTTCCCCTGGGGGCCCACGAGATTGCCCCAACTGGCCCACGTGATTTCCCCTGGGGGCCCACGTGATTTCCCCTGGGGGCCCACGTGATTTCCCCTGGGGGACCACGTGATTTCCCCTGGGGGCCCACGAGATTTCCCCTGGGGGCCCACGTGATTTCCCCTGGGGGCCCACGTGATTTCCCCAGGGGGCCCACGTGATTTCCCCTGGGGGCCCACGTGATTTCACATGGGGGCCCACGTGATTGCCCCAACTGGCCCACGTGCCCCAACTGGCCCACGTGATTTCCCCTGGGGGCCCACGTGATTTCCCCTGGGGGCCCACGTGATTTCCCCTGGGGGCCCACGTGATTTCCCCTGGGGGCCCACGTGATTTCCCCTGGGGGCCCACGTGATTTCCCCTGGGGGCCCACGTGATTTCCCCTGGGGGCCCACGTGATTTCCCCTGGGGGCCCACGTGATTTCCCCTGGGGGCCCACGTGATTTCCCCTGGGGGCCCACGTGATTTCCCCACCTGGCCCACGTGATTTCCCCTGGGGGCCCACGTGATTTCCCCTGGGGGCCCACGTGATTTCCCCTGGGGGCCCACGTGATTTCCCCTGGGGGCCCACGTGATTTCCCCTGGGGGCCCACGTGATTGCCCCACCTGGCCCACGTGATTTCCCCTGGGGGCCCACGTGATTTCCCCTGGGGGCCCACGTGATTTCCCCTGGGGGCCCACGTGATTTCCCCTGGGGGCCCACGTGATTTCCCCTGGGGGCCCACGTGATTTCCCCTGGGGGCCCACGTGATTGCCCCACCTGGCCCACGTGATTGCCCCACCTGGCCCACGTGATTTCCCCTGGGGGCCCACGTGATTTCCCCTGGGGGCCCACGTGATTTCCCCTGGGGGCCCACGTGATTTCCCCTGGGGGCCCACGTGATTTCCCCTGGGGGCCCACGTGATTGCCCCACCTGGCCCACGTGATTGCCCCACCTGGCCCACGTGATTTCCCCTGGGGGCCCACGTGATTTCCCCTGGGGGCCCACGTGATTTCCCCTGGGGGCCCACGTGATTTCCCCTGGGGGCCCACGTGATTTCCCCTGGGGGCCCACGTGATTTCCCCTGGGGGCCCACGTGATTTCCCCTGGGGGCCCACGTGATTTCCCCTGGGGGCCCACGTGATTTCCCCTGGGGGCCCACGTGATTTCCCCTGGGGGCCCACGTGATTTCCCCTGGGGGCCCACGTGATTTCCCCTGGGGGCCCACGTGATTTCCCCTGGGGGCCCACGTGATTGCTCCACCTGGCCCACGTGATTGCCCCACCTGGCCCACGTGATTTCCCCTGGGGGCCCACGTGATTTCCCCTGGGGGCCCACGTGATTTCCCCTGGGGGCCCACGTGATTTCCCCTGGGGGCCCACGTGATTTCCCCTGGGGGCCCACGTGATTTCCCCTGGGGGCCCACGTGATTTCCCCTGGGGGCCCACGTGATTTCCCCTGGGGGCCCACGTGATTTCCCCTGGGGGCCCACGTGATTTCCCCTGGGGGCCCACGTGATTTCCCCTGGGGGCCCACGTGATTTCCACCTGGGGGCCCACGTGATTGCCCCACCTGGCCCACGTGATTGCCCCACCTGGCCCACGTGATTGCCCCACCTGGCCCACGTGATTTCCCCTGGGGGCCCACGTGATTTCCCCTGGGGGCCCACGTGATTTCCCCACCTGGCCCACGTGATTTCCCCACCTGGCCCACGTGATTTCCCCACCTGGCCCACGTGATTTCCCCTGGGGGCCCACGTGATTTCCCCTGGGGGCCCACGTGATTTCCCCTGGGGGCCCACGTGATTTCCCCTGGGGGCCCACGTGATTGCCCCACCTGGCCCACGTGATTGCCCCACCTGGCCCACGTGATTGCCCCACCTGGCCCACGTGATTTCCCCACCTGGCCCACGTGATTTCCCCTGGGGGCCCACGTGATTTCCCCTGGGGGCCCACGTGATTTCCCCACCTGGCCCACGTGATTTCCCCTGGGGGCCCACGTGATTTCCCCTGGGGGCCCACGTGATTTCCCCTGGGGGCCCACGTGATTTCCCCTGGGGGCCCACGTGATTTCCCCTGGGGGCCCACGTGATTTCCCCTGGGGGCCCACGTGATTTCCCCTGGGGGCCCACGTGATTTCCCCTGGGGGCCCACGTGATTTCCCCTGGGGGCCCACGTGATTGCCCCACCTGGCCCACGTGATTTCCCCTGGGGGCCCACGTGATTTCCCCTGGGGGCCCACGTGATTTCCCCTGGGGGCCCACGTGATTTCCCCTGGGGGCCCACGTGATTTCCCCTGGGGGCCCACGTGATTTCCCCTGGGGGCCCACGTGATTGCCCCACCTGGCCCACGTGATTTCCCCTGGGGGCCCACGTGATTTCCCCTGGGGGCCCACGTGATTTCCCCTGGGGGCCCACGTGATTTCCCCTGGGGGCCCACGTGATTTCCCCTGGGGGCCCACGTGATTTCCCCTGGGGGCCCACGTGATTTCCCCTGGGGGCCCACGTGATTTCCCCTGGGGGCCCACGTGATTTCCCCTGGGGGCCCACGTGATTGCCCCACCTGGCCCACGTGATTTCCCCTGGGGGCCCACGTGATTTCCCCTGGGGGCCCACGTGATTTCCCCTGGGGGCCCACGTGATTTCCCCTGGGGGCCCACGTGATTGCCCCACCTGGCCCACGTGATTTCCCCTGGGGGCCCACGTGATTTCCCCTGGGGGCCCACGTGATTTCCCCTGGGGGCCCACGTGATTTCCCCTGGGGGCCCACGTGATTTCCCCTGGGGGCCCACGTGATTTCCCCTGGGGGCCCACGTGATTTCCCCTGGGGGCCCACGTGATTTCCCCTGGGGGCCCACGTGATTTCCCCTGGGGGCCCACGTGATTTCCCCTGGGGGCCCACGTGATTTCCCCTGGGGGCCCACGTGATTTCCCCTGGGGGCCCACGTGATTTCCCCTGGGGGCCCACGTGATTGCCCCACCTGGCCCACGTGATTTCCCCTGGGGGCCCACGTGATTTCCCCTGGGGGCCCACGTGATTTCCCCTGGGGGCCCACGTGATTTCCCCTGGGGGCCCACGTGATTTCCCCTGGGGGCCCACGTGATTTCCCCACCTGGCCCACGTGATTTCCCCACCTGGCCCACGTGATTTCCCCTGGGGGCCCACGTGATTTCCCCTGGGGGCCCACGTGATTGCCCCACCTGGCCCACGTGATTGCCCCACCTGGGGGCCCACGTGATTTCCCCTGGGGGCCCACGTGATTTCCCCTGGGGGCCCACGTGATTTCCCCTGGGGGCCCACGTGATTTCCCCTGGGGGCCCACGTGATTTCCCCTGGGGGCCCACGTGATTTCCCCTGGGGGCCCACGTGATTTCCCCTGGGGGCCCACGTGATTTCCCCTGGGGGCCCACGTGATTTCCCCTGGGGGCCCACGTGATTTCCCCTGGGGGCCCACGTGATTTCCCCTGGGGGCCCACGTGATTTCCCCTGGGGGCCCACGTGATTGCCCCACCTGGCCCACGTGATTTCCCCTGGGGGCCCACGTGATTTCCCCTGGGGGCCCACGTGATTTCCCCTGGGGGCCCACGTGATTTCCCCTGGGGGCCCACGTGATTTCCCCTGGGGGCCCACGTGATTTCCCCTGGGGGCCCACGTGATTTCCCCTGGGGGCCCACGTGATTTCCCCTGGGGGCCCACGTGATTTCCCCACCTGGCCCACGTGATTTCCCCTGGGGGCCCACGTGATTTCCCCTGGGGGCCCACGTGATTTCCCCACCTGGCCCACGTGATTTCCCCTGGGGGCCCACGTGATTTCCCCTGGGGGCCCACGTGATTTCCCCTGGGGGCCCACGTGATTTCCCCTGGGGGCCCACGTGATTTCCCCTGGGGGCCCACGTGATTTCCCCTGGGGGCCCACGTGATTTCCCCTGGGGGCCCACGTGATTTCCCCTGGGGGCCCACGTGATTTCCCCTGGGGGCCCACGTGATTTCCCCTGGGGGCCCACGTGATTGCCCCACCTGGCCCACGTGATTTCCCCTGGGGGCCCACGTGATTTCCCCTGGGGGCCCACGTGATTTCCCCTGGGGGCCCACGTGATTGCCCCACCTGGCCCACGTGATTTCCCCTGGGGGCCCACGTGATTTCCCCTGGGGGCCCACGTGATTTCCCCTGGGGGCCCACGTGATTTCCCCTGGGGGCCCACGTGATTTCCCCTGGGGGCCCACGTGATTTCCCCTGGGGGCCCACGTGATTTCCCCTGGGGGCCCACGTGATTTCCCCTGGGGGCCCACGTGATTTCCCCTGGGGGCCCACGTGATTTCCCCACCTGGGGGCCCACGTGATTGCCCCACCTGGCCCACGTGATTTCCCCTGGGGGCCCACGTGATTTCCCCTGGGGGCCCACGTGATTTCCCCTGGGGGCCCACGTGATTTCCCCTGGGGGCCCACGTGATTTCCCCTGGGGGCCCACGTGATTTCCCCTGGGGGCCCACGTGATTTCCCCACCTGGCCCACGTGATTGCCCCACCTGGCCCACGTGATTTCCCCTGGGGGCCCACGTGATTTCCCCTGGGGGCCCACGTGATTTCCCCTGGGGGCCCACGTGATTTCCCCTGGGGGCCCACGTGATTTCCCCTGGGGGCCCACGTGATTTCCCCACCTGGCCCACGTGATTGCCCCACCTGGCCCACGTGATTT
Organism: Rupicapra rupicapra; assembly: GCA_963981305.1. NCBI lineage: Eukaryota > Metazoa > Chordata > Mammalia > Artiodactyla > Bovidae > Rupicapra > Rupicapra rupicapra. Next base: position 134,950 of record CAXCFB010000007.1, on the reverse strand, counting down.
CCCCTGGGGGCCCACGTGATTTCCCCTGGGGGCCCACGTGATTTCCCCTGGGGGCCCACGTGATTTCCCCTGGGGGCCCACGTGATTTCCCCTGGGGGCCCACGTGATTTCCCCTGGGGGCCCACGTGATTGCCCCACCTGGCCCACGTGATTGCCCCACCTGGCCCACGTGATTTCCCCTGGGGGCCCACGTGATTTCCCCTGGGGGCCCACGTGATTTCCCCTGGGGGCCCACGTGATTTCCCCTGGGGGCCCACGTGATTTCCCCTGGGGGCCCACGTGATTTCCCCTGGGGGCCCACGTGATTTCCCCTGGGGGCCCACGTGATTTCCCCTGGGGGCCCACGTGATTTCCCCTGGGGGCCCACGTGATTTCCCCTGGGGGCCCACGTGATTTCCCCTGGGGGCCCACGTGATTTCCCCTGGGGGCCCACGTGATTTCCCCTGGGGGCCCACGTGATTTCCCCTGGGGGCCCACGTGATTTCCCCTGGGGGCCCACGTGATTGCCCCACCTGGCCCACGTGATTTCCCCTGGGGGCCCACGTGATTTCCCCTGGGGGCCCACGTGATTTCCCCTGGGGGCCCACGTGATTTCCCCTGGGGGCCCACGTGATTTCCCCTGGGGGCCCACGTGATTTCCCCTGGGGGCCCACGTGATTTCCCCTGGGGGCCCACGTGATTTCCCCTGGGGGCCCACGTGATTTCCCCTGGGGGCCCACGTGATTTCCCCTGGGGGCCCACGTGATTTCCCCTGGGGGCCCACGTGATTTCCCCTGGGGGCCCACGTGATTTCCCCTGGGGGCCCACGTGATTTCCCCTGGGGGCCCACGTGATTTCCCCTGGGGGCCCACGTGATTTCCCCTGGGGGCCCACGTGATTGCTCCACCTGGCCCACGTGATTGCCCCACCTGGCCCACGTGATTTCCCCACCTGGCCCACGTGATTTCCCCTGGGGGCCCACGTGATTTCCCCTGGGGGCCCACGTGATTTCCCCTGGGGGCCCACGTGATTTCCCCACCTGGCCCACGTGATTGCCCCACCTGGCCCACGTGATTTCCCCTGGGGGCCCACGTGATTTCCCCTGGGGGCCCACGTGATTTCCCCTGGGGGCCCACGTGATTGCCCCACCTGGCCCACGTGATTTCCCCTGGGGGCCCACGTGATTTCCCCTGGGGGCCCACGTGATTTCCCCTGGGGGCCCACGTGATTTCCCCTGGGGGCCCACGTGATTTCCCCTGGGGGCCCACGTGATTTCCCCTGGGGGCCCACGTGATTTCCCCTGGGGGCCCACGTGATTTCCCCTGGGGGCCCACGTGATTTCCCCTGGGGGCCCACGTGATTTCCCCTGGGGGCCCACGTGATTTCCCCTGGGGGCCCACGTGATTTCCCCTGGGGGCCCACGTGATTGCCCCACCTGGCCCACGTGATTGCCCCACCTGGGGGCCCACGTGATTTCCCCTGGGGGCCCACGTGATTTCCCCTGGGGGCCCACGTGATTTCCCCTGGGGGCCCACGTGATTTCCCCTGGGGGCCCACGTGATTTCCCCTGGGGGCCCACGTGATTTCCCCTGGGGGCCCACGTGATTTCCCCTGGGGGCCCACGTGATTTCCCCTGGGGGCCCACGTGATTTCCCCTGGGGGCCCACGTGATTTCCCCTGGGGGCCCACGTGATTGCCCCACCTGGCCCACGTGATTTCCCCTGGGGGCCCACGTGATTTCCCCTGGGGGCCCACGTGATTTCCCCTGGGGGCCCACGTGATTTCCCCTGGGGGCCCACGTGATTTCCCCTGGGGGCCCACGTGATTTCCCCTGGGGGCCCACGTGATTTCCCCTGGGGGCCCACGTGATTTCCCCTGGGGGCCCACGTGATTTCCCCTGGGGGCCCACGTGATTGCCCCACCTGGCCCACGTGATTTCCCCTGGGGGCCCACGTGATTTCCCCTGGGGGCCCACGTGATTTCCCCTGGGGGCCCACGTGATTTCCCCTGGGGGCCCACGTGATTGCCCCACCTGGCCCACGTGATTTCCCCTGGGGGCCCACGTGATTTCCCCTGGGGGCCCACGTGATTTCCCCTGGGGGCCCACGTGATTTCCCCTGGGGGCCCACGTGATTTCCCCTGGGGGCCCACGTGATTTCCCCTGGGGGCCCACGTGATTTCCCCTGGGGGCCCACGTGATTTCCCCTGGGGGCCCACGTGATTTCCCCTGGGGGCCCACGTGATTTCCCCTGGGGGCCCACGTGATTTCCCCTGGGGGCCCACGTGATTTCCCCTGGGGGCCCACGTGATTTCCCCTGGGGGCCCACGTGATTGCCCCACCTGGCCCACGTGATTTCCCCTGGGGGCCCACGTGATTTCCCCTGGGGGCCCACGTGATTTCCCCTGGGGGCCCACGTGATTTCCCCTGGGGGCCCACGTGATTGCCCCACCTGGCCCACGTGATTTCCCCTGGGGGCCCACGTGATTTCCCCTGGGGGCCCACGTGATTTCCCCTGGGGGCCCACGTGATTTCCCCTGGGGGCCCACGTGATTTCCCCTGGGGGCCCACGTGATTTCCCCTGGGGGCCCACGTGATTTCCCCTGGGGGCCCACGTGATTTCCCCTGGGGGCCCACGTGATTTCCCCACCTGGCCCACGTGATTTCCCCTGGGGGCCCACGTGATTTCCCCTGGGGGCCCACGTGATTTCCCCACCTGGCCCACGTGATTTCCCCTGGGGGCCCACGTGATTTCCCCTGGGGGCCCACGTGATTTCCCCTGGGGGCCCACGTGATTTCCCCTGGGGGCCCACGTGATTTCCCCTGGGGGCCCACGTGATTTCCCCTGGGGGCCCACGTGATTTCCCCTGGGGGCCCACGTGATTTCCCCTGGGGGCCCACGTGATTTCCCCTGGGGGCCCACGTGATTTCCCCTGGGGGCCCACGTGATTTCCCCTGGGGGCCCACGTGATTTCCCCTGGGGGCCCACGTGATTTCCCCTGGGGGCCCACGTGATTTCTCCACCGGGCCCACGTGATTGCCCCACCTGGCCCACGTGATTTCCCCTGGGGGCCCACGTGATTTCCCCTGGGGGCCCACGTGATTTCCCCTGGGGGCCCACGTGATTTCCCCTGGGGGCCCACGTGATTTCCCCTGGGGGCCCACGTGATTTCCCCTGGGGGCCCACGTGATTTCCCCTGGGGGCCCACGTGATTTCCCCTGGGGGCCCACGTGATTTCCCCTGGGGGCCCACGTGATTGCCCCACCTGGCCCACGTGATTTCCCCTGGGGGCCCACGTGATTTCCCCTGGGGGCCCACGTGATTTCCCCTGGGGGCCCACGTGATTTCCCCTGGGGGCCCACGTGATTTCCCCTGGGGGCCCACGTGATTTCCCCTGGGGGCCCACGTGATTTCCCCACCTGGCCCACGTGATTGCCCCACCTGGCCCACGTGATTTCCCCTGGGGGCCCACGTGATTTCCCCTGGGGGCCCACGTGATTTCCCCTGGGGGCCCACGTGATTTCCCCTGGGGGCCCACGTGATTTCCCCTGGGGGCCCACGTGATTGCCCCACCTGGCCCACGTGATTGCCCCACCTGGCCCACGTGATTTCCCCTGGGGGCCCACGTGATTTCCCCTGGGGGCCCACGTGATTTCCCCTGGGGGCCCACGTGATTTCCCCTGGGGGCCCACGTGATTTCCCCTGGGGGCCCACGTGATTTCCCCTGGGGGCCCACGTGATTTCCCCTGGGGGCCCACGTGATTTCCCCTGGGGGCCCACGTGATTTCCCCTGGGGGCCCACGTGATTTCCCCTGGGGGCCCACGTGATTTCCCCTGGGGGCCCACGTGATTTCCCCTGGGGGCCCACGTGATTTCCCCTGGGGGCCCACGTGATTGCTCCACCTGGGGGCCCACGTGATTGCCCCACCTGGCCCACGTGATTTCCCCTGGGGGCCCACGTGATTTCCCCTGGGGGCCCACGTGATTTCCCCTGGGGGCCCACGTGATTTCCCCTGGGGGCCCACGTGATTTCCCCTGGGGGCCCACGTGATTTCCCCTGGGGGCCCACGTGATTTCCCCTGGGGGCCCACGTGATTTCCCCTGGGGGCCCACGTGATTTCCCCTGGGGGCCCACGTGATTTCCCCTGGGGGCCCACGTGATTTCCCCTGGGGGCCCACGTGATTTCCACCTGGGGGCCCACGTGATTGCCCCACCTGGCCCACGTGATTTCCCCACCTGGCCCACGTGATTTCCCCACCTGGCCCACGTGATTTCCCCTGGGGGCCCACGTGATTTCCCCTGGGGGCCCACGTGATTTCCCCACCTGGCCCACGTGATTTCCCCACCTGGCCCACGTGATTTCCCCTGGGGGCCCACGTGATTTCCCCTGGGGGCCCACGTGATTTCCCCTGGGGGCCCACGTGATTTCCCCTGGGGGCCCACGTGATTTCCCCTGGGGGCCCACGTGATTTCCCCACCTGGCCCACGTGATTGCCCCACCTGGCCCACGTGATTTCCCCACCTGGCCCACGTGATTTCCCCTGGGGGCCCACGTGATTTCCCCTGGGGGCCCACGTGATTTCCCCTGGGGGCCCACGTGATTTCCCCACCTGGCCCACGTGATTTCCCCTGGGGGCCCACGTGATTTCCCCTGGGGGCCCACGTGATTTCCCCTGGGGGCCCACGTGATTTCCCCTGGGGGCCCACGTGATTTCCCCTGGGGGCCCACGTGATTTCCCCTGGGGGCCCACGTGATTTCCCCTGGGGGCCCACGTGATTTCCCCTGGGGGCCCACGTGATTTCCCCTGGGGGCCCACGTGATTGCCCCACCTGGCCCACGTGATTTCCCCTGGGGGCCCACGTGATTTCCCCTGGGGGCCCACGTGATTTCCCCTGGGGGCCCACGTGATTTCCCCTGGGGGCCCACGTGATTTCCCCTGGGGGCCCACGTGATTTCCCCTGGGGGCCCACGTGATTTCCCCACCTGGCCCACGTGATTTCCCCTGGGGGCCCACGTGATTTCCCCTGGGGGCCCACGTGATTTCCCCTGGGGGCCCACGTGATTTCCCCTGGGGGCCCACGTGATTTCCCCTGGGGGCCCACGTGATTTCCCCTGGGGGCCCACGTGATTTCCCCTGGGGGCCCACGTGATTTCCCCTGGGGGCCCACGTGATTGCCCCACCTGGCCCACGTGATTTCCCCTGGGGGCCCACGTGATTTCCCCTGGGGGCCCACGTGATTTCCCCTGGGGGCCCACGTGATTTCCCCTGGGGGCCCACGTGATTTCCCCACCTGGCCCACGTGATTTCCCCTGGGGGCCCACGTGATTTCCCCTGGGGGCCCACGTGATTTCCCCTGGGGGCCCACGTGATTTCCCCTGGGGGCCCACGTGATTTCCCCTGGGGGCCCACGTGATTTCCCCTGGGGGCCCACGTGATTTCCCCTGGGGGCCCACGTGATTTCCCCTGGGGGCCCACGTGATTTCCCCTGGGGGCCCACGTGATTTCCCCTGGGGGCCCACGTGATTTCCCCTGGGGGCCCACGTGATTTCCCCTGGGGGCCCACGTGATTTCCCCTGGGGGCCCACGTGATTGCCCCACCTGGCCCACGTGATTTCCCCTGGGGGCCCACGTGATTTCCCCTGGGGGCCCACGTGATTTCCCCTGGGGGCCCACGTGATTTCCCCTGGGGGCCCACGTGATTTCTCCACCGGGCCCACGTGATTGCCCCACCTGGCCCACGTGATTTCCCCTGGGGGCCCACGTGATTTCCCCTGGGGGCCCACGTGATTTCCCCTGGGGGCCCACGTGATTTCCCCTGGGGGCCCACGTGATTTCCCCTGGGGGCCCACGTGATTTCCCCTGGGGGCCCACGTGATTGCCCCACCTGGCCCACGTGATTGCCCCACCTGGCCCACGTGATTTCCCCTGGGGGCCCACGTGATTTCCCCTGGGGGCCCACGTGATTTCCCCTGGGGGCCCACGTGATTTCCCCTGGGGGCCCACGTGATTTCCCCTGGGGGCCCACGTGATTGCCCCACCTGGCCCACGTGATTGCCCCACCTGGCCCACGTGATTTCCCCTGGGGGCCCACGTGATTTCCCCTGGGGGCCCACGTGATTTCCCCTGGGGGCCCACGTGATTTCCCCTGGGGGCCCACGTGATTTCCCCTGGGGGCCCACGTGATTTCCCCTGGGGGCCCACGTGATTTCCCCTGGGGGCCCACGTGATTTCCCCTGGGGGCCCACGTGATTTCCCCTGGGGGCCCACGTGATTTCCCCTGGGGGCCCACGTGATTTCCCCTGGGGGCCCACGTGATTTCCCCTGGGGGCCCACGTGATTTCCCCTGGGGGCCCACGTGATTGCTCCACCTGGGGGCCCACGTGATTGCCCCACCTGGCCCACGTGATTTCCCCTGGGGGCCCACGTGATTTCCCCTGGGGGCCCACGTGATTTCCCCTGGGGGCCCACGTGATTTCCCCTGGGGGCCCACGTGATTTCCCCTGGGGGCCCACGTGATTTCCCCTGGGGGCCCACGTGATTTCCCCTGGGGGCCCACGTGATTTCCCCTGGGGGCCCACGTGATTTCCCCTGGGGGCCCACGTGATTTCCCCTGGGGGCCCACGTGATTTCCCCTGGGGGCCCACGTGATTTCCCCTGGGGGCCCACGTGATTGCCCCACCTGGCCCACGTGATTTCCCCACCTGGGGGCCCACGTGATTTCCCCTGGGGGCCCACGTGATTTCCCCTGGGGGCCCACGTGATTTCCCCTGGGGGCCCACGTGATTTCCCCACCTGGCCCACGTGATTGCCCCACCTGGCCCACGTGATTTCCCCTGGGGGCCCACGTGATTTCCCCTGGGGGCCCACGTGATTTCCCCTGGGGGCCCACGTGATTTCCCCTGGGGGCCCACGTGATTTCCCCTGGGGGCCCACGTGATTTCCCCACCTGGCCCACGTGATTGCCCCACCTGGCCCACGTGATTTCCCCACCTGGCCCACGTGATTTCCCCTGGGGGCCCACGTGATTTCCCCTGGGGGCCCACGTGATTTCCCCTGGGGGCCCACGTGATTTCCCCACCTGGCCCACGTGATTTCCCCTGGGGGCCCACGTGATTTCCCCTGGGGGCCCACGTGATTTCCCCTGGGGGCCCACGTGATTTCCCCTGGGGGCCCACGTGATTTCCCCTGGGGGCCCACGTGATTTCCCCTGGGGGCCCACGTGATTTCCCCTGGGGGCCCACGTGATTTCCCCTGGGGGCCCACGTGATTTCCCCTGGGGGCCCACGTGATTGCCCCACCTGGCCCACGTGATTTCCCCTGGGGGCCCACGTGATTTCCCCTGGGGGCCCACGTGATTTCCCCTGGGGGCCCACGTGATTTCCCCTGGGGGCCCACGTGATTTCCCCTGGGGGCCCACGTGATTTCCCCTGGGGGCCCACGTGATTGCCCCACCTGGCCCACGTGATTTCCCCTGGGGGCCCACGTGATTTCCCCTGGGGGCCCACGTGATTTCCCCTGGGGGCCCACGTGATTTCCCCTGGGGGCCCACGTGATTTCCCCTGGGGGCCCACGTGATTTCCCCTGGGGGCCCACGTGATTTCCCCTGGGGGCCCACGTGATTTCCCCTGGGGGCCCACGTGATTTCCCCTGGGGGCCCACGTGATTGCCCCACCTGGCCCACGTGATTTCCCCTGGGGGCCCACGTGATTTCCCCTGGGGGCCCACGTGATTTCCCCTGGGGGCCCACGTGATTTCCCCTGGGGGCCCACGTGATTGCCCCACCTGGCCCACGTGATTTCCCCTGGGGGCCCACGTGATTTCCCCTGGGGGCCCACGTGATTTCCCCTGGGGGCCCACGTGATTTCCCCTGGGGGCCCACGTGATTTCCCCTGGGGGCCCACGTGATTTCCCCTGGGGGCCCACGTGATTTCCCCTGGGGGCCCACGTGATTTCCCCTGGGGGCCCACGTGATTTCCCCTGGGGGCCCACGTGATTTCCCCTGGGGGCCCACGTGATTTCCCCTGGGGGCCCACGTGATTTCCCCTGGGGGCCCACGTGATTTCCCCTGGGGGCCCACGTGATTGCCCCACCTGGCCCACGTGATTTCCCCTGGGGGCCCACGTGATTTCCCCTGGGGGCCCACGTGATTTCCCCTGGGGGCCCACGTGATTTCCCCTGGGGGCCCACGTGATTTCCCCTGGGGGCCCACGTGATTTCACCACCTGGCCCACGTGATTTCCCCACCTGGCCCACGTGATTTCCCCTGGGGGCCCACGTGATTTCCCCTGGGGGCCCACGTGATTGCCCCACCTGGCCCACGTGATTGCCCCACCTGGGGGCCCACGTGATTTCCCCTGGGGGCCCACGTGATTTCCCCTGGGGGCCCACGTGATTTCCCCTGGGGGCCCACGTGATTTCCCCTGGGGGCCCACGTGATTTCCCCTGGGGGCCCACGTGATTTCCCCTGGGGGCCCACGTGATTTCCCCTGGGGGCCCACGTGATTTCCCCTGGGGGCCCACGTGATTTCCCCTGGGGGCCCACGTGATTTCCCCTGGGGGCCCACGTGATTTCCCCTGGGGGCCCACGTGATTTCCCCTGGGGGCCCACGTGATTGCCCCACCTGGCCCACGTGATTTCCCCTGGGGGCCCACGTGATTTCCCCTGGGGGCCCACGTGATTTCCCCTGGGGGCCCACGTGATTTCCCCTGGGGGCCCACGTGATTTCCCCTGGGGGCCCACGTGATTTCCCCTGGGGGCCCACGTGATTTCCCCTGGGGGCCCACGTGATTTCCCCTGGGGGCCCACGTGATTTCCCCACCTGGCCCACGTGATTTCCCCTGGGGGCCCACGTGATTTCCCCTGGGGGCCCACGTGATTTCCCCACCTGGCCCACGTGATTTCCCCTGGGGGCCCACGTGATTTCCCCTGGGGGCCCACGTGATTTCCCCTGGGGGCCCACGTGATTTCCCCTGGGGGCCCACGTGATTTCCCCTGGGGGCCCACGTGATTTCCCCTGGGGGCCCACGTGATTTCCCCTGGGGGCCCACGTGATTTCCCCTGGGGGCCCACGTGATTTCCCCTGGGGGCCCACGTGATTTCCCCTGGGGGCCCACGTGATTTCCCCACCTGGCCCACGTGATTTCCCCTGGGGGCCCACGTGATTTCCCCTGGGGGCCCACGTGATTTCCCCTGGGGGCCCACGTGATTGCCCCACCTGGCCCACGTGATTTCCCCTGGGGGCCCACGTGATTTCCCCTGGGGGCCCACGTGATTTCCCCTGGGGGCCCACGTGATTTCCCCTGGGGGCCCACGTGATTTCCCCTGGGGGCCCACGTGATTTCCCCTGGGGGCCCACGTGATTTCCCCTGGGGGCCCACGTGATTTCCCCTGGGGGCCCACGTGATTTCCCCTGGGGGCCCACGTGATTTCCCCACCTGGGGGCCCACGTGATTGCCCCACCTGGCCCACGTGATTTCCCCTGGGGGCCCACGTGATTTCCCCTGGGGGCCCACGTGATTTCCCCTGGGGGCCCACGTGATTTCCCCTGGGGGCCCACGTGATTTCCCCTGGGGGCCCACGTGATTTCCCCTGGGGGCCCACGTGATTTCCCCACCTGGCCCACGTGATTGCCCCACCTGGCCCACGTGATTTCCCCTGGGGGCCCACGTGATTTCCCCTGGGGGCCCACGTGATTTCCCCTGGGGGCCCACGTGATTTCCCCTGGGGGCCCACGTGATTTCCCCTGGGGGCCCACGTGATTGCCCCACCTGGCCCACGTGATTGCCCCACCTGGCCCACGTGATTTCCCCTGGGGGCCCACGTGATTTCCCCTGGGGGCCCACGTGATTTCCCCTGGGGGCCCACGTGATTTCCCCTGGGGGCCCACGTGATTTCCCCTGGGGGCCCACGTGATTTCCCCTGGGGGCCCACGTGATTTCCCCACCTGGCCCACGTGATTGCCCCACCTGGCCCACGTGATTTCCCCTGGGGGCCCACGTGATTTCCCCTGGGGGCCCACGTGATTTCCCCTGGGGGCCCACGTGATTTCCCCTGGGGGCCCACGTGATTTCCCCTGGGGGCCCACGTGATTTCCCCTGGGGGCCCACGTGATTTCCCCTGGGGGCCCACGTGATTTCCCCTGGGGGCCCACGTGATTTCCCCTGGGGGCCCACGTGATTTCCCCTGGGGGCCCACGTGATTTCCCCTGGGGGCCCACGTGATTTCCCCTGGGGGCCCACGTGATTTCCCCTGGGGGCCCACGTGATTTCCCCTGGGGGCCCACGTGATTGCTCCACCTGGCCCACGTGATTGCCCCACCTGGCCCACGTGATTTCCCCTGGGGGCCCACGTGATTTCCCCTGGGGGCCCACGTGATTTCCCCTGGGGGCCCACGTGATTTCCCCTGGGGGCCCACGTGATTTCCCCTGGGGGCCCACGTGATTTCCCCTGGGGGCCCACGTGATTTCCCCTGGGGGCCCACGTGATTTCCCCTGGGGGCCCACGTGATTTCCCCACCTGGCCCACGTGATTTCCCCTGGGGGCCCACGTGATTTCCCCTGGGGGCCCACGTGATTGCCCCACCTGGCCCACGTGATTTCCCCTGGGGGCCCACGTGATTTCCCCTGGGGGCCCACGTGATTTCCCCTGGGGGCCCACGTGATTTCCCCTGGGGGCCCACGTGATTTCCCCTGGGGGCCCACGTGATTTCCCCTGGGGGCCCACGTGATTTCCCCTGGGGGCCCACGTGATTTCCCCTGGGGGCCCACGTGATTGCCCCACCTGGCCCACGTGATTTCCCCTGGGGGCCCACGTGATTTCCCCTGGGGGCCCACGTGATTTCCCCTGGGGGCCCACGTGATTTCCCCTGGGGGCCCACGTGATTTCCCCTGGGGGCCCACGTGATTTCCCCTGGGGGCCCACGTGATTTCCCCTGGGGGCCCACGTGATTTCCCCACCTGGCCCACGTGATTGCCCCACCTGGCCCACGTGATTTCCCCTGGGGGCCCACGTGATTTCCCCTGGGGGCCCACGTGATTTCCCCTGGGGGCCCACGTGATTTCCCCTGGGGGCCCACGTGATTTCCCCTGGGGGCCCACGTGATTTCCCCTGGGGGCCCACGTGATTTCCCCTGGGGGCCCACGTGATTTCCCCTGGGGGCCCACGTGATTTCCCCTGGGGGCCCACGTGATTTCCCCTGGGGGCCCACGTGATTTCCCCTGGGGGCCCACGTGATTTCCCCTGGGGGCCCACGTGATTTCCCCTGGGGGCCCACGTGATTTCCCCTGGGGGCCCACGTGATTTCCCCTGGGGGCCCACGTGATTTCCACCTGGGGGCCCACGTGATTGCCCCACCTGGGGGCCCACGTGATTTCCCCTGGGGGCCCACGTGATTTCCCCTGGGGGCCCACGTGATTTCCCCTGGGGGCCCACGTGATTTCCCCTGGGGGCCCACGTGATTTCCCCACCTGGCCCACGTGATTTCCCCTGGGGGCCCACGTGATTTCCCCTGGGGGCCCACGTGATTTCCCCACCTGGCCCACGTGATTTCCCCTGGGGGCCCACGTGATTTCCCCTGGGGGCCCACGTGATTTCCCCTGGGGGCCCACGTGATTTCCCCTGGGGGCCCACGTGATTTCCCCTGGGGGCCCACGTGATTTCCCCTGGGGGCCCACGTGATTTCCCCTGGGGGCCCACGTGATTTCCCCTGGGGGCCCACGTGATTTCCCCACCTGGCCCACGTGATTTCCCCTGGGGGCCCACGTGATTTCCCCTGGGGGCCCACGTGATTGCCCCACCTGGGGGCCCACGTGATTGCCCCACCTGGCCCACGTGATTTCCCCTGGGGGCCCACGTGATTTCCCCTGGGGGCCCACGTGATTTCCCCTGGGGGCCCACGTGATTTCCCCTGGGGGCCCACGTGATTTCCCCTGGGGGCCCACGTGATTTCCCCTGGGGGCCCACGTGATTTCCCCTGGGGGCCCACGTGATTTCCCCTGGGGGCCCACGTGATTTCCCCACCTGGGGGCCCACGTGATTGCCCCACCTGGCCCACGTGATTTCCCCTGGGGGCCCACGTGATTTCCCCTGGGGGCCCACGTGATTTCCCCTGGGGGCCCACGTGATTTCCCCTGGGGGCCCACGTGATTTCCCCTGGGGGCCCACGTGATTTCCCCTGGGGGCCCACGTGATTTCCCCACCTGGCCCACGTGATTGCCCCACCTGGGGGCCCACGTGATTTCCCCTGGGGGCCCACGTGATTTCCCCTGGGGGCCCACGTGATTTCCCCTGGGGGCCCACGTGATTTCCCCTGGGGGCCCACGTGATTTCCCCTGGGGGCCCACGTGATTGCCCCACCTGGCCCACGTGATTGCCCCACCTGGCCCACGTGATTTCCCCTGGGGGCCCACGTGATTTCCCCTGGGGGCCCACGTGATTTCCCCTGGGGGCCCACGTGATTTCCCCTGGGGGCCCACGTGATTTCCCCTGGGGGCCCACGTGATTTCCCCTGGGGGCCCACGTGATTTCCCCTGGGGGCCCACGTGATTTCCCCTGGGGGCCCACGTGATTTCCCCTGGGGGCCCACGTGATTTCCCCTGGGGGCCCACGTGATTTCCCCTGGGGGCCCACGTGATTTCCCCTGGGGGCCCACGTGATTTCCCCTGGGGGCCCACGTGATTGCCCCACGGGGCCCACGTGATTGCCCCACCTGGCCCACGTGATTTCCCCTGGGGGCCCACGTGATTTCCCCTGGGGGCCCACGTGATTTCCCCTGGGGGCCCACGTGATTTCCCCTGGGGGCCCACGTGATTTCCCCTGGGGGCCCACGTGATTTCCCCTGGGGGCCCACGTGATTTCCCCTGGGGGCCCACGTGATTTCCCCTGGGGGCCCACGTGATTTCCCCTGGGGGCCCACGTGATTTCCCCTGGGGGCCCACGTGATTTCCCCTGGGGGCCCACGTGATTTCACCTGGGGGCCCACGTGATTGCCCCACCTGGCCCACGTGATTTCCCCTGGGGGCCCACGTGATTTCCCCTGGGGGCCCACGTGATTTCCCCTGGGGGCCCACGTGATTGCTCCTGGGGGCCCACGTGATTGCCCCACCTGGCCCACGTGATTGCCCCACCTGGCCCACGTGATTTCCCCTGGGGGCCCACGTGATTTCCCCTGGGGGCCCACGTGATTTCCCCTGGGGGCCCACGTGATTTCCCCTGGGGGCCCACGTGATTTCCCCTGGGGGCCCACGTGATTTCCCCTGGGGGCCCACGTGATTTCCCCTGGGGGCCCACGTGATTTCCCCTGGGGGCCCACGTGATTTCCCCTGGGGGCCCACGTGATTTCCCCTGGGGGCCCACGTGATTTCCCCTGGGGGCCCACGTGATTTCCCCTGGGGGCCCACGTGATTGCCCCACCTGGCCCACGTGATTTCCCCTGGGGGCCCACGTGATTTCCCCTGGGGGCCCACGTGATTTCCCCTGGGGGCCCACGTGATTTCCCCTGGGGGCCCACGTGATTTCCCCTGGGGGCCCACGTGATTTCCCCTGGGGGCCCACGTGATTTCCCCTGGGGGCCCACGTGATTTCCCCTGGGGGCCCACGTGATTTCCCCACCTGGCCCACGTGATTTCCCCTGGGGGCCCACGTGATTTCCCCTGGGGGCCCACGTGATTTCCCCACCTGGCCCACGTGATTTCCCCTGGGGGCCCACGTGATTTCCCCTGGGGGCCCACGTGATTTCCCCTGGGGGCCCACGTGATTTCCCCTGGGGGCCCACGTGATTTCCCCTGGGGGCCCACGTGATTGCCCCACCTGGGGGCCCACGTGATTGCCCCACCTGGCCCACGTGATTTCCCCTGGGGGCCCACGTGATTTCCCCTGGGGGCCCACGTGATTTCCCCTGGGGGCCCACGTGATTTCCCCTGGGGGCCCACGTGATTTCCCCTGGGGGCCCACGTGATTTCCCCTGGGGGCCCACGTGATTTCCCCTGGGGGCCCACGTGATTTCCCCTGGGGGCCCACGTGATTTCCCCTGGGGGCCCACGTGATTTCCCCACCTGGGGGCCCACGTGATTGCCCCACCTGGCCCACGTGATTTCCCCTGGGGGCCCACGTGATTTCCCCTGGGGGCCCACGTGATTTCCCCTGGGGGCCCACGTGATTTCCCCTGGGGGCCCACGTGATTTCCCCTGGGGGCCCACGTGATTTCCCCTGGGGGCCCACGTGATTTCCCCACCTGGCCCACGTGATTGCCCCACCTGGGGGCCCACGTGATTTCCCCTGGGGGCCCACGTGATTTCCCCTGGGGGCCCACGTGATTTCCCCTGGGGGCCCACGTGATTTCCCCTGGGGGCCCACGTGATTTCCCCTGGGGGCCCACGTGATTGCCCCACCTGGCCCACGTGATTGCCCCACCTGGCCCACGTGATTTCCCCTGGGGGCCCACGTGATTTCCCCTGGGGGCCCACGTGATTTCCCCTGGGGGCCCACGTGATTTCCCCTGGGGGCCCACGTGATTTCCCCTGGGGGCCCACGTGATTTCCCCTGGGGGCCCACGTGATTTCCCCTGGGGGCCCACGTGATTTCCCCTGGGGGCCCACGTGATTTCCCCTGGGGGCCCACGTGATTTCCCCTGGGGGCCCACGTGATTTCCCCTGGGGGCCCACGTGATTTCCCCTGGGGGCCCACGTGATTTCCCCTGGGGGCCCACGTGATTGCTCCACCTGGGGGCCCACGTGATTGCCCCACCTGGCCCACGTGATTTCCCCTGGGGGCCCACGTGATTTCCCCTGGGGGCCCACGTGATTTCCCCTGGGGGCCCACGTGATTTCCCCTGGGGGCCCACGTGATTTCCCCTGGGGGCCCACGTGATTTCCCCTGGGGGCCCACGTGATTTCCCCTGGGGGCCCACGTGATTTCCCCTGGGGGCCCACGTGATTTCCCCTGGGGGCCCACGTGATTTCCCCTGGGGGCCCACGTGATTTCCCCTGGGGGCCCACGTGATTTCCCCTGGGGGCCCACGTGATTGCCCCACCTGGCCCACGTGATTTCCCCTGGGGGCCCACGTGATTTCCCCTGGGGGCCCACGTGATTTCCCCTGGGGGCCCACGTGATTTCCCCTGGGGGCCCACGTGATTTCCCCTGGGGGCCCACGTGATTGCCCCACCTGGGGGCCCACGTGATTTCCCCACCTGGCCCACGTGATTTCCCCTGGGGGCCCACGTGATTTCCCCTGGGGGCCCACGTGATTTCCCCTGGGGGCCCACGTGATTTCCCCTGGGGGCCCACGTGATTTCCCCTGGGGGCCCACGTGATTTCCCCTGGGGGCCCACGTGATTTCCCCTGGGGGCCCACGTGATTTCCCCTGGGGGCCCACGTGATTTCCCCTGGGGGCCCACGTGATTTCCCCTGGGGGCCCACGTGATTTCCCCTGGGGGCCCACGTGATTTCCCCTGGGGGCCCACGTGATTTCCCCTGGGGGCCCACGTGATTGCCCCACCTGGCCCACGTGATTTCCCCTGGGGGCCCACGTGATTTCCCCTGGGGGCCCACGTGATTTCCCCTGGGGGCCCACGTGATTTCCCCTGGGGGCCCACGTGATTTCCCCTGGGGGCCCACGTGATTGCCCCACCTGGCCCACGTGATTTCCCCTGGGGGCCCACGTGATTTCCCCTGGGGGCCCACGTGATTTCCCCTGGGGGCCCACGTGATTTCCCCTGGGGGCCCACGTGATTTCCCCTGGGGGCCCACGTGATTTCCCCTGGGGGCCCACGTGATTTCCCCTGGGGGCCCACGTGATTTCCCCTGGGGGCCCACGTGATTTCCCCTGGGGGCCCACGTGATTTCCCCTGGGGGCCCACGTGATTTCCCCTGGGGGCCCACGTGATTTCCCCTGGGGGCCCACGTGATTGCCCCACCTGGCCCACGTGATTTCCCCTGGGGGCCCACGTGATTTCCCCTGGGGGCCCACGTGATTTCCCCTGGGGGCCCACGTGATTTCCCCTGGGGGCCCACGTGATTTCCCCTGGGGGCCCACGTGATTTCCCCTGGGGGCCCACGTGATTTCCCCTGGGGGCCCACGTGATTTCCCCTGGGGGCCCACGTGATTTCCCCTGGGGGCCCACGTGATTTCCCCTGGGGGCCCACGTGATTTCCCCTGGGGGCCCACGTGATTTCCCCTGGGGGCCCACGTGATTTCCCCTGGGGGCCCACGTGATTGCCCCACCTGGCCCACGTGATTTCCCCTGGGGGCCCACGTGATTTCCCCTGGGGGCCCACGTGATTTCCCCTGGGGGCCCACGTGATTTCCCCTGGGGGCCCACGTGATTTCCCCTGGGGGCCCACGTGATTTCCCCACCTGGCCCACGTGATTTCCCCTGGGGGCCCACGTGATTTCCCCTGGGGGCCCACGTGATTTCCCCTGGGGGCCCACGTGATTGCCCCACCTGGCCCACGTGATTGCCCCACCTGGCCCACGTGATTTCCCCTGGGGGCCCACGTGATTTCCCCTGGGGGCCCACGTGATTTCCCCTGGGGGCCCACGTGATTTCCCCTGGGGGCCCACGTGATTTCCCCTGGGGGCCCACGTGATTTCCCCTGGGGGCCCACGTGATTTCCCCTGGGGGCCCACGTGATTTCCCCTGGGGGCCCACGTGATTTCCCCTGGGGGCCCACGTGATTTCCCCTGGGGGCCCACGTGATTTCCCCTGGGGGCCCACGTGATTTCCCCTGGGGGCCCACGTGATTTCCCCACCTGGCCCACGTGATTTCCCCTGGGGGCCCACGTGATTTCCCCTGGGGGCCCACGTGATTTCCCCTGGGGGCCCACGTGATTTCCCCTGGGGGCCCACGTGATTTCCCCTGGGGGCCCACGTGATTTCCCCTGGGGGCCCACGTGATTTCCCCTGGGGGCCCACGTGATTTCCCCTGGGGGCCCACGTGATTTCCCCACCTGGCCCACGTGATTTCCCCTGGGGGCCCACGTGATTTCCCCTGGGGGCCCACGTGATTTCCCCACCTGGCCCACGTGATTTCCCCTGGGGGCCCACGTGATTTCCCCTGGGGGCCCACGTGATTTCCCCTGGGGGCCCACGTGATTTCCCCTGGGGGCCCACGTGATTTCCCCTGGGGGCCCACGTGATTGCCCCACCTGGGGGCCCACGTGATTGCCCCACCTGGCCCACGTGATTTCCCCTGGGGGCCCACGTGATTTCCCCTGGGGGCCCACGTGATTTCCCCTGGGGGCCCACGTGATTTCCCCTGGGGGCCCACGTGATTTCCCCTGGGGGCCCACGTGATTTCCCCTGGGGGCCCACGTGATTTCCCCTGGGGGCCCACGTGATTTCCCCTGGGGGCCCACGTGATTTCCCCTGGGGGCCCACGTGATTTCCCCACCTGGGGGCCCACGTGATTGCCCCACCTGGCCCACGTGATTTCCCCTGGGGGCCCACGTGATTTCCCCTGGGGGCCCACGTGATTTCCCCTGGGGGCCCACGTGATTTCCCCTGGGGGCCCACGTGATTTCCCCTGGGGGCCCACGTGATTTCCCCTGGGGGCCCACGTGATTGCCCCACCTGGCCCACGTGATTGCCCCACCTGGCCCACGTGATTTCCCCTGGGGGCCCACGTGATTTCCCCTGGGGGCCCACGTGATTTCCCCTGGGGGCCCACGTGATTTCCCCTGGGGGCCCACGTGATTTCCCCTGGGGGCCCACGTGATTTCCCCACCTGGCCCACGTGATTGCCCCTGGGGGCCCACGTGATTTCCCCTGGGGGCCCACGTGATTTCCCCTGGGGGCCCACGTGATTTCCCCTGGGGGCCCACGTGATTTCCCCTGGGGGCCCACGTGATTTCCCCTGGGGGCCCACGTGATTTCCCCTGGGGGCCCACGTGATTTCCCCACCTGGCCCACGTGATTGCCCCACCTGGCCCACGTGATTTCCCCTGGGGGCCCACGTGATTTCCCCTGGGGGCCCACGTGATTTCCCCTGGGGGCCCACGTGATTTCCCCTGGGGGCCCACGTGATTTCCCCTGGGGGCCCACGTGATTTCCCCTGGGGGCCCACGTGATTTCCCCTGGGGGCCCACGTGATTTCCCCTGGGGGCCCACGTGATTTCCCCTGGGGGCCCACGTGATTTCCCCTGGGGGCCCACGTGATTTCCCCTGGGGGCCCACGTGATTTCCCCTGGGGGCCCACGTGATTTCCCCTGGGGGCCCACGTGATTTCCCCTGGGGGCCCACGTGATTGCTCCACCTGGGGGCCCACGTGATTGCCCCACCTGGCCCACGTGATTTCCCCTGGGGGCCCACGTGATTTCCCCTGGGGGCCCACGTGATTTCCCCTGGGGGCCCACGTGATTTCCCCTGGGGGCCCACGTGATTTCCCCTGGGGGCCCACGTGATTTCCCCTGGGGGCCCACGTGATTTCCCCTGGGGGCCCACGTGATTTCCCCTGGGGGCCCACGTGATTTCCCCACCTGGCCCACGTGATTTCCCCTGGGGGCCCACGTGATTTCCCCTGGGGGCCCACGTGATTGCCCCACCTGGCCCACGTGATTTCCCCTGGGGGCCCACGTGATTTCCCCTGGGGGCCCACGTGATTTCCCCTGGGGGCCCACGTGATTTCCCCTGGGGGCCCACGTGATTTCCCCTGGGGGCCCACGTGATTTCCCCTGGGGGCCCACGTGATTTCCCCTGGGGGCCCACGTGATTTCCCCTGGGGGCCCACGTGATTGCCCCACCTGGCCCACGTGATTTCCCCTGGGGGCCCACGTGATTTCCCCTGGGGGCCCACGTGATTTCCCCTGGGGGCCCACGTGATTTCCCCTGGGGGCCCACGTGATTTCCCCTGGGGGCCCACGTGATTTCCCCTGGGGGCCCACGTGATTTCCCCTGGGGGCCCACGTGATTGCCCCACCTGGCCCACGTGATTGCCCCACCTGGCCCACGTGATTTCCCCTGGGGGCCCACGTGATTTCCCCTGGGGGCCCACGTGATTTCCCCTGGGGGCCCACGTGATTTCCCCACCTGGCCCACGTGATTGCCCCACCTGGCCCACGTGATTTCCCCTGGGGGCCCACGTGATTTCCCCTGGGGGCCCACGTGATTGCCCCACCTGGCCCACGTGATTGCCCCACCTGGCCCACGTGATTTCCCCTGGGGGCCCACGTGATTTCCCCTGGGGGCCCACGTGATTTCCCCTGGGGGCCCACGTGATTTCCCCTGGGGGCCCACGTGATTTCCCCTGGGGGCCCACGTGATTTCCCCTGGGGGCCCACGTGATTTCCCCTGGGGGCCCACGTGATTTCCCCTGGGGGCCCACGTGATTTCCCCTGGGGGCCCACGTGATTTCCCCACCTGGCCCACGTGATTTCCCCTGGGGGCCCACGTGATTTCCCCTGGGGGCCCACGTGATTGCCCCACCTGGGGGCCCACGTGATTGCCCCACCTGGCCCACGTGATTTCCCCTGGGGGCCCACGTGATTTCCCCTGGGGGCCCACGTGATTTCCCCTGGGGGCCCACGTGATTTCCCCTGGGGGCCCACGTGATTTCCCCTGGGGGCCCACGTGATTTCCCCTGGGGGCCCACGTGATTTCCCCTGGGGGCCCACGTGATTTCCCCTGGGGGCCCACGTGATTTCCCCTGGGGGCCCACGTGATTTCCCCACCTGGGGGCCCACGTGATTGCCCCACCTGGCCCACGTGATTTCCCCTGGGGGCCCACGTGATTTCCCCTGGGGGCCCACGTGATTTCCCCTGGGGGCCCACGTGATTTCCCCTGGGGGCCCACGTGATTTCCCCTGGGGGCCCACGTGATTTCCCCTGGGGGCCCACGTGATTGCCCCACCTGGCCCACGTGATTGCCCCACCTGGCCCACGTGATTTCCCCTGGGGGCCCACGTGATTTCCCCTGGGGGCCCACGTGATTTCCCCTGGGGGCCCACGTGATTTCCCCTGGGGGCCCACGTGATTTCCCCTGGGGGCCCACGTGATTGCCCCACCTGGCCCACGTGATTGCCCCACCTGGCCCACGTGATTTCCCCTGGGGGCCCACGTGATTTCCCCTGGGGGCCCACGTGATTTCCCCTGGGGGCCCACGTGATTTCCCCTGGGGGCCCACGTGATTTCCCCTGGGGGCCCACGTGATTTCCCCTGGGGGCCCACGTGATTGCCCCACCTGGCCCACGTGATTGCCCCACCTGGCCCACGTGATTTCCCCTGGGGGCCCACGTGATTTCCCCTGGGGGCCCACGTGATTTCCCCTGGGGGCCCACGTGATTTCCCCTGGGGGCCCACGTGATTTCCCCTGGGGGCCCACGTGATTTCCCCTGGGGGCCCACGTGATTTCCCCACCTGGCCCACGTGATTTCCCCTGGGGGCCCACGTGATTTCCCCTGGGGGCCCACGTGATTTCCCCTGGGGGCCCACGTGATTTCCCCTGGGGGCCCACGTGATTTCCCCTGGGGGCCCACGTGATTTCCCCTGGGGGCCCACGTGATTTCCCCTGGGGGCCCACGTGATTTCCCCTGGGGGCCCACGTGATTTCCCCTGGGGGCCCACGTGATTGCCCCACCTGGCCCACGTGATTTCCCCTGGGGGCCCACGTGATTTCCCCTGGGGGCCCACGTGATTTCCCCTGGGGGCCCACGTGATTTCCCCTGGGGGCCCACGTGATTGCCCCACCTGGCCCACGTGATTTCCCCTGGGGGCCCACGTGATTTCCCCTGGGGGCCCACGTGATTTCCCCTGGGGGCCCACGTGATTTCCCCTGGGGGCCCACGTGATTTCCCCTGGGGGCCCACGTGATTTCCCCTGGGGGCCCACGTGATTTCCCCTGGGGGCCCACGTGATTTCCCCTGGGGGCCCACGTGATTTCCCCTGGGGGCCCACGTGATTTCCCCTGGGGGCCCACGTGATTTCCCCTGGGGGCCCACGTGATTTCCCCTGGGGGCCCACGTGATTTCCCCTGGGGGCCCACGTGATTGCCCCACCTGGCCCACGTGATTTCCCCTGGGGGCCCACGTGATTTCCCCTGGGGGCCCACGTGATTTCCCCTGGGGGCCCACGTGATTTCCCCTGGGGGCCCACGTGATTTCCCCTGGGGGCCCACGTGATTTCACCACCTGGCCCACGTGATTTCCCCACCTGGCCCACGTGATTTCCCCTGGGGGCCCACGTGATTGCTCCACTGGGGGCCCACGTGATTGCCCCACCTGGCCCACGTGATTGCCCCACCTGGCCCACGTGATTTCCCCTGGGGGCCCACGTGATTTCCCCTGGGGGCCCACGTGATTTCCCCTGGGGGCCCACGTGATTTCCCCTGGGGGCCCACGTGATTTCCCCTGGGGGCCCACGTGATTTCCCCTGGGGGCCCACGTGATTTCCCCTGGGGGCCCACGTGATTTCCCCTGGGGGCCCACGTGATTTCCCCTGGGGGCCCACGTGATTGCCCCACCTGGCCCACGTGATTTCCCCTGGGGGCCCACGTGATTTCCCCTGGGGGCCCACGTGATTTCCCCACCTGGCCCACGTGATTTCCCCTGGGGGCCCACGTGATTTCCCCTGGGGGCCCACGTGATTTCCCCTGGGGGCCCACGTGATTTCCCCTGGGGGCCCACGTGATTTCCCCTGGGGGCCCACGTGATTTCCCCTGGGGGCCCACGTGATTTCCCCTGGGGGCCCACGTGATTTCCCCTGGGGGCCCACGTGATTTCCCCTGGGGGCCCACGTGATTTCCCCTGGGGGCCCACGTGATTGCCCCACCTGGCCCACGTGATTTCCCCTGGGGGCCCACGTGATTTCCCCTGGGGGCCCACGTGATTGCCCCACCTGGGGGCCCACGTGATTGCCCCACCTGGCCCACGTGATTTCCCCTGGGGGCCCACGTGATTTCCCCTGGGGGCCCACGTGATTTCCCCTGGGGGCCCACGTGATTTCCCCTGGGGGCCCACGTGATTTCCCCTGGGGGCCCACGTGATTTCCCCTGGGGGCCCACGTGATTTCCCCTGGGGGCCCACGTGATTTCCCCTGGGGGCCCACGTGATTTCCCCTGGGGGCCCACGTGATTTCCCCACCTGGGGGCCCACGTGATTGCCCCACCTGGCCCACGTGATTTCCCCTGGGGGCCCACGTGATTTCCCCTGGGGGCCCACGTGATTTCCCCTGGGGGCCCACGTGATTTCCCCTGGGGGCCCACGTGATTTCCCCTGGGGGCCCACGTGATTTCCCCTGGGGGCCCACGTGATTGCCCCACCTGGCCCACGTGATTGCCCCACCTGGCCCACGTGATTTCCCCTGGGGGCCCACGTGATTTCCCCTGGGGGCCCACGTGATTTCCCCTGGGGGCCCACGTGATTTCCCCTGGGGGCCCACGTGATTTCCCCTGGGGGCCCACGTGATTTCCCCACCTGGCCCACGTGATTGCCCCACCTGGCCCACGTGGGGGGCCCACGTGATGATTCCCCCCCACCTGGCCCAGGTGATTGCCCCACCTGGCCCACGTGGGGGGCAACTGGCCCACGTGATTTCCCCTGGGGGCCCACGTGATTTCCCCTGGGGGCCCACGTGATTTCCCCTGGGGGACCACGTGATTTCCCCTGGGGGCCCACGAGATATCCCCTGGGGGCCCACGAGATATCCCCTGGGGGCCCACGTGATTTCCCCTGGGGGCCCACGTGATTTCCCCTGGGGGCCCACGTGATTTCCCCTGGGGGCCCACGTGATTTCACATGGGGGCCCACGTGATTGCCCCATCTGGCCCACGTGATTTCCCCTGGGGGCCCACGTGATTTCCCCTGGGGACCCACGTGATTTCCCCTGGGGGCCCACGTGATTTCACATGGGGGCCCACGTGATTGCCCCAACTGGCCCACGTGATTTCCCCTGGGGGCCCACGTGATTTCCCCTGGGGGCCCACGTGATTTCCCCTGGGGCCCCACGTGATTTCCCCTGGGGGCCCACGTGATTTCCCCTTGGGGCCCACGTGATTTCCCCTGGGGCCCCACGTGATTTCCCCTGGGGGCCCACGTGATTTCCCCTGGGGGCCCACGTGATTTCCCCTGGGGGCCCACGTGATTTCCCCTGGGGGCCCACGTGATTTCCCCTGGGGGCCCACGTGATTTCCCCTGGGGGCCCACGTGATTTCCCCTGGGGGCCCACGTGATTGCCCCACCTGGCCCACGTGATTTCCCCTGGGGGCCCACGTGATTTCCCCTGGGGGCCCACGTGATTTCCCCTGGGGGCCCACGTGATTTCCCCTGGGGGCCCACGTGATTTCCCCTGGGGGCCCACGTGATTTCCCCACCTGGCCCACGTGATTGCCCCACCTGGCCCACGTGATTTCCCCTGGGGGCCCACGTGATTTCCCCTGGGGGCCCACGTGATTGCCCCACCTGGCCCACGTGATTGCCCCACCTGGCACACGTAATTTCCCCTTGCGTCCAACGTGATTTCCCCTGGGGGCCCACGTGATTTCCCCTGGGGGCCCACGTGATTTCCCCTAGGGGCCCACGTGATATCCCCTGGGGGCCCACGTGATTTCCCCTCGGGGCCCACGTGATTGGCCCTGGGGGCCCACGTGATTTCCCCTGGGGGCCCACGTGATTTGCCCTGGGGGCCCACGTGATTTCCCCTGGGGGCCCACGTGATTGCCCCTGGGGGCCCACGTGATTTCCCCTGGGGGCCCACGTCATTGCCCCACCTGGCCCACGTGATTTCCCCTGGGGGCCCACGTGATTTGCCTTGGGGGCCCACGTGATTTGCCTTGGGGGTACACGTGATTTCCCCTGGGGGCCCACGTGATTTCCCCTGGGGGCCCACGTGATTGTCCCTGTGGGCCCACGTGATTTCCCCTGGGGGCCCACGTGATTTCCCCTGGGGGCCCACGTGATTGCCCCACCTGGCCCACGTGATTTCCCCTGGGGGCCCACGTGATTTCCCCTGGGGGCCCACGTGATTGCCCCACCTGGCCCACGTGATTTCCCCTGGGGGCCCACGTGATTTCCCCTGGGGGCCCACGTGATTTCCCCTGGGGGCCCACGTGATTTCCCCTGGGGGCCCACGTGATTTCCCCTGGGGGCCCACGTGATTTCCCCTGGGGGCCCACGTGATTGCCCCACCTGGCCCACGTGATTTCCCCTGGGGGCCCACGTGATTTCCCCTGGGGGCCCACGTGATTTCCCCACCTGGCCCACGTGATTTCCCCTGGGGGCCCACGTGATTTCCCCTGGGGGCCCACGTGATTTCCCCTGGGGGCCCACGTGATTTCCCCTGGGGGCCCACGTGATTTCCCCTGGGGGCCCACGTGATTTCCCCTGGGGGCCCACGTGATTTCCCCTGGGGGCCCACGTGATTTCCCCTGGTGGCCCACGTGATTGCCCCACCTGGCCCACGTGATTTCCCCTGGGGGCCCACGTGATTTCCCCTGGGGGCCCACGTGATTTCCCCTGGGGGCCCACGTGATTTCCCCTGGGGGCCCACGTGATTTCCCCTGGGGGCCCACGTGATTTCCCCTGGGGGCCCACGTGATTTCCCCTGGGGGCCCACGTGATTGCCCCACCTGGCCCACGTGATTGCCCCACCTGGCCCACGTGATTTCCCCTGGGGGCCCACGTGATTTCCCCTGGGGGCCCACGTGATTTCCCCTGGGGGCCCACGTGATTTCCCCTGGGGGCCCACGTGATTTCCCCTGGGGGCCCACGTGATTTCCCCTGGGGGCCCACGTGATTTCCCCTGGGGGCCCACGTGATTTCCCCTGGGGGCCCACGTGATTTCCCCTGGGGGCCCACGTGATTTCCCCTGGGGGCCCACGTGATTTCCCCTGGGGGCCCACGTGATTTCCCCTGGGGGCCCACGTGATTTCCCCTGGGGGCCCACGTGATTTCCCCTGGGGGCCCACGTGATTTCCCCTGGGGGCCCACGTGATTGCTCCACCTGGGCCACGTGATTGCCCCACCTGGCCCACGTGATTTCCCCTGGGGGCCCACGTGATTTCCCCTGGGGGCCCACGTGATTTCCCCTGGGGGCCCACGTGATTGCTCCACCTGGCCCACGTGATTGCCCCACCTGGCCCACGTGATTTCCCCTGGGGGCCCACGTGATTTCCCCTGGGGGCCCACGTGATTTCCCCTGGGGGCCCACGTGATTTCCCCTGGGGGCCCACGTGATTTTCCCCTGGGGGCCCACGTGATTTCCCCTGGGGGCCCACGTGATTTCCCCTGGGGGCCCACGTGATTGCCCCTGGGGGCCCACGTGATTTCCCCTGGGGGCCCACGTGATTTCCCCTGGGGGCCCACGTGATTTCCCCTGGGGGCCCACGTGATTTCCCCTGGGGGCCCACGTGATTTCCCCTGGGGGCCCACGTGATTGCCCCACCTGGCCCACGTGATTTCCCCTGGGGGCCCACGTGATTTCCCCTGGGGGCCCACGTGATTGCCCCACCTGGCCCACGTGATTTCCCCTGGGGGCCCACGTGATTTCCCCTGGGGGCCCACGTGATTTCCCCTGGGGGCCCACGTGATTTCCCCTGGGGGCCCACGTGATTTCCCCTGGGGGCCCACGTGATTTCCCCTGGGGGCCCACGTGATTTCCCCTGGGGGCCCACGTGATTTCCCCTGGGGGCCCACGTGATTGCTCCACCTGGCCCACGTGATTGCCCCACCTGGCCCACGTGATTGCCCCTGCCCACGTGATTTCCCCTGGGGGCCCACGTGATTTCCCCTGGGGGCCCACGTGATTTCCCCTGGGGGCCCACGTGATTTCCCCTGGGGGCCCACGTGATTGCCCCACCTGGCCCACGTGATTGCCCCACCTGGCCCACGTGATTTCCCCTGGGGGCCCACGTGATTTCCCCTGGGGGCCCACGTGATTTCCCCTGGGGGCCCACGTGATTTCCCCTGGGGGCCCACGTGATTTCCCCTGGGGGCCCACGTGATTGCCCCACCTGGCCCACGTGATTGCCCTACCTGGGGGCCCACGTGATTTCCCCTGGGGGCCCACGTGATTTCCCCTGGGGGCCCACGTGATTTCCCCTGGGGGCCCACGTGATTTCCCCTGGGGGCCCACGTGATTTCCCCTGGGGGCCCACGTGATTTCCCCTGGGGGCCCACGTGATTTCCCCACCTGGGGGCCCACGTGATTTCCCCTGGGGGCCCACGTGATTTCCCCTGGGGGCCCACGTGATTTCCCCTGGGGGCCCACGTGATTTCCCCTGGGGGCCCACGTGATTGCCCCTGGGGGCCCACGTGATTTCCCCTGGGGCCCACGTGATTTCCCCTGGGGGCCCACGTGATTTCCCCTGGGGGCCCACGTGATTTCCCCTGGGGGCCCACGTGATTTCCCCTGGGGGCCCACGTGATTTCCCCTGGGGGCCCACGTGATTTCCCCTGGGGGCCCACGTGATTTCCCCTGGGGGCCCACGTGATTTCCCCTGGGGGCCCACGTGATTTCCCCTGGGGGCCCACGTGATTTCCCTGGGGCCCACGTGATTTCCCCTGGGGGCCCACGTGATTGCCCCTGGGGCCCACGTGATTGCCCCACCTGGCCCACGTGATTTCCCCTGGGGGCCCACGTGATTTCCCCTGGGGGCCCACGTGATTTCCCCTGGGGGCCCACGTGATTTCCCCTGGGGGCCCACGTGATTTCCCCTGGGGGCCCACGTGATTTCCCCTGGGGGCCCACGTGATTTCCCCTGGGGGCCCACGTGATTGCCCCACCTGGCCCACGTGATTGCCCCACCTGGCCCACGTGATTTCCCCTGGGGGCCCACGTGATTTCCCCTGGGGGCCCACGTGATTTCCCCTGGGGGCCCACGTGATTTCCCCTGGGGGCCCACGTGATTTCCCCTGGGGGCCCACGTGATTTCCCCTGGGGGCCCACGTGATTTCCCCTGGGGGCCCACGTGATTTCCCCTGGGGGCCCACGTGGATTTCCCCTGGGGGCCCACGTGATTTCCCCTGGGGGCCCACGTGATTTCCCCTGGGGGCCCACGTGATTTCCCCTGGGGGCCCACGTGATTTCCCCTGGGGGCCCACGTGATTTCCCCTGGGGGCCCACGTGATTTCCCCTGGGGGCCCACGTGATTTCCCCTGGGGCCCACGTGATTGCCCCTGGCCCACGTGATTGCCCCACCTGGCCCACGTGATTGCCCCACCTGGCCCACGTGATTTCCCCTGGGGGCCCACGTGATTTCCCCTGGGGGCCCACGTGATTGCCCCTGGCCCACGTGATTCCCACCTGGCCCACGTGATTTCCCCTGGGGGCCCACGTGATTCCCCTGGCCCACGTGATTGCCCCACCTGGCCCACGTGATTTCCCCACCTGGGGGCCCACGTGATTTCCCCTGGGGGCCCACGTGATTTCCCCTGGGGGCCCACGTGATTTCCCCTGGGGGCCCACGTGATTTCCCCTGGGGGCCCACGTGATTTCCCCTGGGGGCCCACGTGATTTCCCCTGGGGGCCCACGTGATTGCTCAACTTGGCCCACGTGATTGCCCCACCTGGCCCACGTGATTTCCCCTGGGGGCCCACGTGATTTCCCCTGGGGGCCCACGTGATTTCCCCTGGGGGCCCACGTGATTTCCCCTGGGGGCCCACGTGATTTCACCTGGGGGCCCACGTGATTGCCCCACCTGGCCCACGTGATTTCCCCTGGGGGCCCACGTGATTTCCCCTGGGGGCCCACGTGATTTCCCCTGGGGGCCCACGTGATTTCCCCTGGGGGCCCACGTGATTGCCCCTGGGGGCCCACGTGATTGCCCCACCTGGCCCACGTGATTTCCCCTGGGGGCCCACGTGATTTGCCCTGGGGGCCCTCGTGATTTCCCCTGGGGGCCCACGTGATTGCCCCACCTGGCCCACGTGATTGCCCCACCTGGCCCACGTGATTTCCCCTGGGGGCCCACGTGATTTCCCCTGGGGGCCCACGTGATTTCCCCTGGGGGCCCACGTGATTTCCCCTGGGGGCCCACGTGATTTCCCCTGGGGGCCCACGTGATTTCCCCTGGGGGCCCACGTGATTTACCCTGGGGGCCCACGTGATTTGCCCTGGGGGCCCACGTGATTTCCCCTGGAGGCCCACGTGATTTCCCCTGGGGGCCCACGTGATTGCTCCACCTGGCCCACGTGATTGCCCCACCTGGCCCACGTGATTGCCCCACCTGGCCCACGTGATTTCCCCTGGGGGCCCACGTGATTTCCCCTGGGGCCCACGTGATTTCCCCTGGGGGCCCACGTGATTTCCCCTGGGGGCCCACGTGATTTCCCCTGGGGGCCCACGTGATTTCCCCTGGGGGCCCACGTGATTTCCCCTGGGGGCCCACGTGATTTCCCCTGGGGGCCCACGTGATTTCCCCTGGTGGCCCACGTGATTTGCCCTGGGGGCCCTCGTGATTTCCCCTGGGGGCCCACGTGATTGCCCCACCTGGCCCACGTGATTGCCCCACCTGGCCCACGTGATTTCCCCTGGGGGCCCACGTGATTTCCCCTGGGGGCCCACGTGATTTCCCCTGGGGGCCCACGTGATTGCTCCACCTGGCCCACGTGATTTCCCCACCTGGCCCACGTGATTTCCCCTGGGGGCCCACGTGATTTCCCCTGGGGGCCCACGTGATTTCCCCTGGGGGCCCACGTGATTTCCCCTGGGGGCCCACGTGATTTCACCTGGGGGCCCACGTGATTTCCCCTGGGGGCCCACGTGATTTCCCCTGGGGGCCCACGTGATTTCCCCTGGGGGCCCACGTGATTTCCCCTGGGGGCCCACGTGATTGCTCCACCTGGCCCACGTGATTGCCCCACCTGGCCCACGTGATTTCCCCTGGGGGCCCACGTTATTTCCCCTGGGGGCCCACGTGATTTCCCATGGGGGCCCACGTGATTTCCCCTGGGGGCCCACGTGATTTCCCCTGGGGGCCCACGTGATTTCCCCTGGGGGCCCACGTGATTTCCCCTGGGGGCCCACGTGATTTCCCCAGGGGGCCCACGTGATTGCTCCACCTGGCCCATGTGATTGCCCCACCTGGCCCACGTGATTTCCCCTGGGGGCCCACGTAATTTCCCCTCGGGGCCCACGTGATTTCCCGTGGGGGCCCACGTGATTTCCCCTGGGGGCCCACATGATTTCCCCTGGGGCCCCACGTGATTGCCCCACCTGGCCCACGTGATTTCCCCTGGAGGCCCACGTGATTTCCCCTGGGGGCCCACGTGATTTCACCTGGGGGCCCACGTGATTTCTCCACCTGGTCCACGTAATTGCCCCACCTGGCCCACGTGATTGCCCCACCTGCCCCACGTGATTGCCCCACCTGGCCCACGTGATTTCCCCTGGGGGCCCTCGTGATTTCACCTGGGGGCCCACGTGATTTCTCCACCTGGTCCACGTAATTGCCCCACCTGGCCCACGTGATTGCCCCACCTGGCCCACGTGATTGCCCCACCTGGCCCACGTGATTTCCCCTGGGGGCCCTCGTGATTTCCCCTGGGGGCCCACGTGGTTGCCCCACCTGGCCCACGTGATTTCCGCTGGGGGCCCACGTGATTTCCCCTGGGGGCCCACGTGATTTGCCCTGGGGGCCCACGTGATATGCCTTGGGGGCCCACGTGATTTCCCCTGGGGGCCCACGTGATTTCCCTTGGGGGCCCACGTGATTGCCCCTGTGGGCCCACGTGATTGCCACTGGGGGCCCACGTGATTGCCCCTGGTGGCCCATGTTATTGCCCCACCTGGCCCACGTGATTTCCCCTGGGGGCCCACGTTATTTCCCCTGGGGGCCCACGTGATTTCCCCTGGGGGCCCACGTGATTTCCCCTGGGGGCCCACGTGATTTCCCCTGGGGGCCCACGTGATTTCCCCTGGGGGCCCACGAGATTGCCCCAACTGGCCCACGTGATTTCCCCTGGGGGCCCACGTGATTTCCCCTGGGGGCCCACGTGATTTCCCCTGGGGGCCCACGTGATTTCCCCTGGGGGCCCACGTGATTTCACCTGGGGGCCCACGTGATTGCCCCAACTGGCCCACGTGATTTCCCCTGGGGGCCCACGTGATTTCCCCTGGGGGCCCACGTGATTTCCCCTGGGGCCCCACGTGATTTCCCCTGGGGGCCCACGTGATTTCCCCTGGGGGCCCACGTGATTTCCCCTGGGGCCCCACGTGATTTCCCCTGGGGGCCCACGTGATTTCCCCTGGGGGCCCACGTGATTTCCCCTGGGGGCCCACGTGATTTCCCCTGGGGCTCCACGTGATTTCCCCTGGGGTCCCACGTGATTTCCCCTGGGGGCCCACGTGATTTCACCTGGGGGACCACGTGATTGCCCCACCTGGCCCACGTGATTTCCCCTGGGGGCGCACGTGATTTCCCCTGGGGGCCCACGTGATTTCCCCTGGGGGCACACATCATTTCCCCTGGGGGCCCACGTGATTTCCCCTTGGGGCCCACGTGATTGCCCCTCCTGGCCCACGTTATTGCCCCACCTGGCCCACGTGATTTTCCCTGGGGGCCCACGTGATTGCTCCACATGGCCCACGTGATTGCCCCACCTGGCACACGTGATTGCCCCACCTGGCACACGTAATTTCCCCTTGCGTCCCACGTGATTTACACTGGGGGCCCACGTGATTTCCCCTGGGGGCCCACGTGATTTCCCCTAGGGGCCCACGTGATATCCCCTGGGGGCCCACGTGATTTCCCCTGGGGGCCCACGTGATAGGCCCTGGGGGCCCACGTGATTTCCCCTGGGGGCCCACGTGATTTGCCCTGGGGGCCCACGTGATTTCCCCTGGGGGCCCACGTGATTGCCCCTGGGGGCCCACGTGATTTCCCCTGGGGGCCCACGTCATTGCCCCACCTGGCCCACGTGATTTCCCCTGGGGGCCCACGTGATTTGCCCTGGGGGCCCACGTGATTTGCCTTGGGGGCACACGTGATTTCCCCTGGGGGCCCACGTGATTTCCCCTGGGGGCCCACGTGATTGTCCCTGTGGGCCCACGTGATTGCCCCTGGGGGCCCACGTGATTGCCCCTGGTGGCCCACGTTATTGCCCCACCTGGCCCACGTGATTTCCCCTGGGGGTCCTCGTAATTTCCCCTGGGGGCCCACGTGATTGCCCCACCTGGCCCACGTGATTTCCCCTGGGGGCCCACGTGATTACCCCTGGGGGCCCACGTGATTTCCCCTGGGGGCCCTCGTGATTTGCCCTGGGGGCCCACGTGATTTGCCTCGGGGGCCCACGTGATTTCCCCTGGGGGCCCACGTGATTTCCCCTGGGGGCCCACGTGATTGCCCCTGGGGGCCCACGTGATTGCCCCTGGGGGCCCACGTGATTGCCCCTGGTGGCCCACGTGATTGCCCCACCTGGCCCACGTGATTTCCGCTGGGGGCCCACGTGATTGCCCCTGGTGGCCCACGTGATTGCCACACCTGGCCCACGTGATTGCCCCACCTGGCCCACGTGATTTCCCCTGGGGGCCCACGTGATTTCCCCTGGGGGCCCACGTGATTTCCCCTGGGGGCCCACGTGATTTCCCCTGGGGGCCCACGTGATTTCCCCTGGGGGCCCACGTGATTTCCCCTGGGGGCCCACGTGATTTCCCCTGGGGGCCCACGTGATTTCCCCTGGGGGCCCACGTGATTTCCCCTGGGGGCCCACATGATTACCACACCTGGCCCACGTGATTGCCCCACCTGGCCCACGTGATTTCCCCTGGGGGCCCACGGGATGTCTCCTGGGGGCCCAGGTGATTTCCCCTGGCGGCCCACGTGATTTCCCCTGGGGGCCCACGTGATTTCCCCTGGGGGCCCACGTGATTTCCCCTGGGGGCCCACGTCATTGCCCCACCTGGCCCACGTGATTGCCCCACCTGGCCCACGTGATTTCCCCTTGGGGGACCACGTGATTTCCCCTGGGGGCCCAGGTGATTTCACCTGGGGGCCCACGTGATTTCCCCTGGGGGCCCACGTGATTTCCCCTGGGGGCCCACGTGATTGCCCCACCTGGCCCACGTGATTGCCCCACCTGGCCCACGTGATTTCCCCTGGGGGCCCACGTGATGTCTCCTGGGGGCCCAAGTGATTTCCCCTGGGGGCCCAGGTGATTTCCCCTGGCGGCCCACGTGATTTCCCCTGGGGGCCCACGTGATTTCCCCTGGGGGCCCACGTCATTGCCCCACCTGGCCCACGTGATTGCCCCACCTGGCCCACGTGATTTCCCCTGGGGGCCCACGTGATTTCCCCTGGGGGCCCACGTGATTTCCCCTGGGGGCCCACGTGATTTCCCCTGGGGGCCCACGTTATTTCCCCTGGGGGCCCACGTGATTTCCACTGGGGGCCCACGTGATTTCCCCTGGGGGCCCACGTGATTGCCCCTCGGGGCCCACGTGATTTCCCCTGGGGGCCCACGTGATTTCCACTGGGGGCCCACGTGCTTTCCCCTGGGGGCCCACGTGATTGCCCCTGGGGGCCCACGTGATTTCCCCTGGGGGCCCACGTGATTTCCCCTAGGGGCCCACGTGATTGCTCAACCTGGCCCACGTGATTGCCCCACCTGGCCCACGTGATTTCCCCTGGGGGCCCACGTGATTTCCCCTGGGGGCCCACGTGATTGCCCCAGGGGGCCCACGTCATTTCCCCTGGGGGCCCACGTGCTTTCCCCTGGGGGCCCACGTGATTGCCCCTGGGGGCCCACGTGATTGCCCCTGGGGGCCCACGTGATTGCCCCTGGGGGCCCACGTGATTGCCCCACCTGGCCCACGTGATTTCCCCTGGGGCCCCTCGTGATTTCCCCTGGGGGCCCACGTGATTGCCCCACCTGGCCCACGTGATTTCCCCTGGAGGCCCACGTGATTTGCCCTGGGGGCCCACGTGATTTCCCCTGGGGGCCCACGTGATTTCCCCTGGGGGCCCACGTGATTTCCCCTGGGGGCCCACGTGATTTCCCCTGGGGGCCCACGTGATTTCCCCTGGGGGCCCACGTGATTTCCCCTGGGGGCCCACGTGATTGCCCCACCTGGCCCACGTGATTTCCCCTGGGGGCCCACGTGATTTCCCCTGGGGGCCCACGTGATTTCCCCTGGGGGCCCACGTGATTTCCCCTGGGGGCCCACTGATTTCCCCTGGGGGCCCACGTGATTTCCCCTGGGGGCCCACGTGATCCCCTGGGGGCCCACGTGATTTCCCCTGGCCCACGTGATTGCCCCACGGCCACGTGATTTCCCCTGGGGGCCCACGTGATTTCCCCTGGGGGCCCACGTGATTTCCCCTGGGGGCCCACGTGATTTCCCCTGGGGGCCCACGTGATTTCCCCTGGGGGCCCACGTGATTTCCCCTGGGGGCCCACGTGATTGCCCCACCTGGCCCACGTGATTGCCCCACCTGGCCCACGTGATTTCCCCTGGGGGCCCACGTGATTTCCCCTGGGGGCCCACGTGATTTCCCCTGGGGGCCCACGTGATTTCCCCTGGGGGCCCACGTGATTTCCCCTAGGGGCCCACGTGATTTCCACTGGGGGCCCACGTGATTTCCCCTGGGGGCCCACGTGATTGCCCCTCGGGGCCCACGTGATTTCCCCTGGGGGCCCACGTGATTTCCACTGGGGGCCCACGTGCTTTCCCCTGGGGGCCCACGTGATTGCCCCTGGGGGCCTACGTGATTTCCCCTGGGGGCCCACGTGATTTCCCCTAGGGGCCCACATGATTGCTCAACCTGGCCCACGTGATTGCCCCACCTGGCCCACGTGATTGCCCCACCTGGCCCACGTGATTTCCCCTGGGGGCCCACGTGATTTCCCCTGGGGGCCCACGTGCTTTCCCCTGGGGGCCCACGTGATTTCCCCTGGGGGCCCACGTGATTTCCCCTGGGGGCCCACGTGATTGCCCCACCTGGCCCACGTGATTGCCCCTGGGGGCCCACGTGATTTCCCCTGGGGGCCCACGTGATTGCCCCTGGGGGCCCACGTGATTTCCACTGGGGGCCCACGTGCTTTCCCCTGGGGGCCCACGTGATTGCCCCTGGGGGCCCACGTGATTTCCCCTGGGGGCCCACGTGATTTCCCCTGGGGGCCCACGTGATTGCCCCACCTGGCCCACGTGATTTCCCCTGGGGCCCCTCGTGATTTCCCCTGGGGGCCCACGTGATTGCCCCACCTGGCCCACGTGATTTCCCCTGGGGGCCCACGTGATTTGCCCTGGGGGACCAGGTGATTTGCCTTGGGGGCCCACGTGATTTCCCCTGGGGGCTCACGTGATTTCCCCTGGGGGCCCACGTGATTGTCCCTGTGGGCCCACGTGATTGCCCCTGGGTGCCCACATGATTGCCCCTGGTGGCCCACGTTATTGCCCCACCTGGCCCACGTGATTTCCCCTGGGGGCCCACGTGATTTCCCCTGGGGGCCCACGTGATTTCCCCTGGGGGCCCACGTGATTGTCCCTGTGGGCCCACGTGATTGCCCCTGGGGGCCCACGTGATTGCCCCTGGTGGCCCACGTTATTGCCCCACCTGGCCCACGTGATTTCCCCTGGGGGCCCTCGTAATTTCCCCTGGGGGCCCACGTGATTGCCCCACCTGGCCCACGTGATTTCCCCTGGGGGCCCACGTGATTACCCCTGGGGGCCCACGTGATTTCCCCTGGGGGCCCACGTGATTTGCCCTGGGGGCCCACGTGATTTGCCTCGGGGGCCCACGTGATTTCCCCTGGGGGCCCACGTGATTTCCCCTGGGGGCCCACGTGATTGCCCCTGGGGGCCCACGTGATTGCCCCTGGGGGCCCACGTGATTGCCCCTGGTGGCCCACGTGATTGCCCCACCTGGCCCACGTGATTTCCGCTGGGGGCCCACGTGATTGCCCCTGGTGGCCCACGTGATTGCCACACCTGGCCCACGTGATTGCCCCACCTGGCCCACGTGATTTCCCCTGGAGGCCCACGTGATTTCCCTTGGGGGCCCACGTGATTTCCCCTGGGGGCCCACGTGATTTCCCCTGGGGGCCCACGAGATTTCCCCTGGGGGCCTACGTGATTTCCCCTGGGGGCCCACGTGATTTCCCCTGGGGGCCACGTGATTTCCCCTGGGGGCCCACTTGATTTCCCCTGGGGGCCCACATGATTACCACACCTGGCCCACGTGATTGCCCCACCTGGCCCACGTGATTTCCCCTGGGGGCCCACGGGATGTCTCCTGGGGGCCCAGGTGATTTCCCCTGGCGGCCCACGTGATTTCCCCTGGGGGCCCACGTGATTTCCCCTGGGGGCCCACGTGATTTCCCCTGGGGGCCCACGTCATTGCCCCACCTGGCCCACGTGATTGCCCCACCTGGCCCACGTGATTTCCCCTTGGGGGACCACGTGATTTCCCCTGGGGGCCCAGGTGATTTCACCTGGGGGCCCACGTGATTTCCCCTGGGGGCCCAGGTGATTTCCCCTGGGGGCCCACGTGATTGCCCCACCTGGCCCACGTGATTGCCCCACCTGGCCCACGTGATTTCCCCTGGGGGCCCACGTGATGTCTCCTGGGGGC
This sequence comes from Rupicapra rupicapra, assembly GCA_963981305.1. Classification (NCBI taxonomy): domain Eukaryota; kingdom Metazoa; phylum Chordata; class Mammalia; order Artiodactyla; family Bovidae; genus Rupicapra; species Rupicapra rupicapra. The sequence continues at coordinate 99,474 of CAXCFB010000007.1, read as the reverse complement.
CCAAGTGATTTCCCCTGGGGGCCCAGGTGATTTCCCCTGGCGGCCCACGTGATTTCCCCTGGGGGCCCACGTGATTTCCCCTGGGGGCCCACGTCATTGCCCCACCTGGCCCACGTGATTGCCCCACCTGGCCCACGTGATTTCCCCTGGGGGCCCACGTGATTTCCCCTGGGGGCCCACGTGATTTCCCCTGGGGGCCCACGTGATTTCCCCTGGGGGCCCACGTGATTTCCCCTGGGGGCCCACGTGATTTCCACTGGGGGCCCACGTGATTTCCCCTGGGGGCCCACGTGATTGCCCCTCGGGGCCCACGTGATTTCCCCTGGGGGCCCACGTGATTTCCACTGGGGGCCCACGTGCTTTCCCCTGTGGGCCCACGTGATTGCCCCTGGGGGCCCACGTGATTTCCCCTGGGGGCCCACGTGATTTCCCCTAGGGGCCCACGTGATTGCTCAACCTGGCCCACGTGATTGCCCCACCTGGCCCACGTGATTTCCCCTGGGGGCCAACGTGATTTCCCCTGGGGGCCCACGTGATTGCCCCAGGGGGCCCACGTCATTTCCCCTGGGGGCCCACGTGCTTTCCCCTGGGGGCCCACGTGATTGCCCCTGGGGGCCCACGTGATTGCCCCTGGGGGCCCACGTGATTGCCCCTGGGGGCCCACGTGATTGCCCCACCTGGCCCACGTGATTTCCCCTGGGGGCCCACGTGATTTCCCCTGGGGGCCCACGTGATTGCCCCCTGGGGCCCACGTGATTTCCCCTGGGGGCCCACGTGATTTCCCCTGGGGGCCCACGTGATTTCCCCTGGGGGCCCACGTGATTTCCCCTGGGGGCCCACGTGATTTCCCCTGGGGGCCCACGTGATTTCCCTGGGGGCCCACGTGATTTCCCCTGGGGGCCCACGTGATTGCCCCTGGGGCCCACGTGATTGCCCCACCTGGCCCACGTGATTTCCCCTGGGGGCCCACGTGATTTCCCCTGGGGGCCCACGTGATTTCCCCTGGGGGCCCACGTGATTTCCCCTGGGGGCCCACGTGATTTCCCCTGGGGGCCCACGTGATTTCCCCTGGGGGCCCACGTGATTTCCCCTGGGGGCCCACGTGATTGCCCACACCTGGCCCACGTGATTGCCCCACCTGGCCCACGTGATTTCCCCTGGGGGCCCACGTGATTTCCCCTGGGGGCCCACGTGATTTCCCCTGGCCCACGGCTGGCCCACGTGATTTCCCCTGGGGGCCCACGTGATTTCCCCTGGGGGCCCACGTGATTTCCCCTGGGGGCCCACGTGATTTCCCTGCCCCACCTGGCCCACGTGATTGCCCCACCTGGCCCACGTGATTTCCCCTGGGGGCCCACGTGATTTCCCCTGGGGGCCCACGTGATTTCCCCTGGGGGCCCACGTGATTTCCCCTGGGGGCCCACGTGATTTCCCCTGGGGGCCCACGTGATTTCCCCTGGGGGCCCACGTGATTTCCCCTGGGGGCCCACGTGATTTCCCCTGGGGGCCCACGTGATTTCCCCTGGGGGCCCACGTGATTTCCCCTGGGGGCCCACGTGATTTCCCCTGGGGGCCCACGTGATTGCCCCTGGGGGCCTACGTGATTTCCCCTGGGGGCCCACGTGATTTCCCCTAGGGGCCCACATGATTGCTCAACCTGGCCTACGTGATTGCCCCACCTGGCCCACGTGATTGCCCCACCTGGCCCACGTGATTTCCCCTGGGGGCCCACGTGATTTCCCCTGGGGGCCCACGTGCTTTCCCCTGGGGGCCCACGTGATTTCCCCTGGGGGCCCACGTGATTTCCCCTGGGGGCCCACGTGATTGCCCCACCTGGCCCACGTGATTGCCCCTGGGGGCCCACGTGATTTCCCCTGGGGGCCCACGTGATTGCCCCTGGGGGCCCACGTGATTTCCACTGGGGGCCCACGTGATTTCCCCTGGGGGCCCACGTGATTTCCCCTGGGGGCCCACGTGATTTCCCCTGGGGGCCCACGTGATTTCCCCTGGGGGCCCACGTGATTGCCCCACCTGGCCCACGTGATTTCCCCTGGGGGCCCACGTGATTTCCCCTGGGGGCCCACGTGATTGCCCCGGCCCACGTGATTTCCCCTGGGGGCCCACGTGATTTCCCTGGGGGCCCACGTGATTTCCTGGGGGCCCACGTGATTTCCCCTGGGGGCCCACGTGATTTCCCCTGGGGGCCCACGTGATTGTCCCTGTGGGCCCACGTGATTGCCCCTGGGTGCCCACATGATTGCCCCTGGTGGCCCACGTTATTGCCCCACCTGGCCCACGTGATTTCCCCTGGGGGCCCACGTGATTTCCCCTGGGGGCCCACGTGATTTCCCCTGGGGGCCCACGTGATTTCCCCTGGGGGCCCACGTGATTTCTCCTGGGGGCCCACGTGATTTCCCCTGGGGGCCCACGTGATGGCCACACCTGGCCCACGTGATTTCCCCACCTGGCCCAAGTGATTGACCCACCTGGCCCACGTGATTTCCCCTGGGGGCCCACGGGATTTCTCCTGGGGGCCCACGTGATTTCCTCTGGCGGCCCAGGTGATTTCCCCTGGGGGCCGACTTGATTTCCCCTGGGGACCCACGTGATTTCCCCTGGGGGCCCACGTGATTTCCCCTGGGGGCCCACGTGATTTCCCCTGGGGGCCCACGTGATTTGCCCTGGGGGCCCACGTGATTTGCCCTGGGGGCCCACGTGATTTCCCCTGGGGGCCCACGTGATTTCCCCTGGGGGCCTACGTGATTTCCCCTGGGGGACCACGTGATTTCCCCTGGGGGCCCACGTGATTGCCCCTGTGGGCCCACGTGATTGCCCCTGGGGGCCCACGTGATTGCCCCTGTTGGCCCACGTAATTGCCCAACCTGGTCCACGTGATTTCCCCTTGGGGCCCACGTGATTTCCCCTGGGGGCCCACGTGATTTCCCCTGGGGGCCCACGTGATTGCCCCAACTGGCCCACGTGATTTCCCCTGGGGGCCCACGTGATTTCCCCTGGGGGCCCACGTGATTTCCCCTGGGGTCCCACGTGATTGCCCGACCTGGCCCACGTGATTTCCCCTGGGGGCCCACGTGATTTGCCCTGGGGGCCCACGTGATGTGCCTCGGGGGCTCACGTGATTTCCCCTGGGGGCCCACGTGATTTCCCCTGGGGGCCCACGTGATTGCCCCTGGGGGCCCACGTGATTGCCCCTGGGGGCCCACGTGATTGCCCCTGGTGGCCCACGTGATTGCCCCACCTGGCCCACGTGATTTCCGCTGGGGGCCCACGTGATTGCCCCTGGTGGCCCACGTGATTGCCACACCTGGCCCACGTGATTGCCCCACCTGGCCCACGTGATTTCCCCTGGAGGCCCACGTGATTTCCCCTGGGGGCCCACGTGATTGCCCCACCTGGCCCACGTGATTTCCCCTGGGGGCCCACGTGATTTGCCCTGGGGGACCAGGTGATTTGCCTTGGGGGCCCACGTGATTTCCCCTGGGGGCCCACGTGATTTCCCCTGGGGGCCCACGTGATTTCCCCTGGGGGCCCACGTGATTTCCCCTGGGGGCCCACGTGATTGCCCCTGGGGGCCCACGTGATTTCCACTGGGGGCCCACGTGCTTTCCCCTGGGGGCCCACGTGATTGCCCCTGGGGGCCCACGTGATTTCCCCTGGGGGCCCACGTGATTTCCCCTGGGGGCCCACGTGATTGCCCCACCTGGCCCACGTGATTTCCCCTGGGGCACCTCGTGATTTCCCCTGGGGGCCCACGTGATTGCCCCACCTGGCCCACGTGATTTCCCCTGGGGGCCCACGTGATTTGCCCTGGGGGACCAGGTGATTTGCCTTGGGGGCCCACGTGATTTCCCCTGGGGGCCCACGTGATTTCCCCTGGGGGCCCACGTGATTGTCCCTGTGGGCCCACGTGATTGCCCCTGGGTGCCCACATGATTGCCCCTGGTGGCCCACGTTATTGCCCCACCTGGCCCACGTGATTTCCCCTGGGGGCCCACGTGATTTCCCCTGGGGGCCCACGTGATTTCCCCTGGGGGCCCACGTGATTTCCCCTGGGGGCCCACGTGATTTCTCCTGGGGGCCCACGTGATTTCCCCTGGGGGCCCACGTGATGGCCACACCTGGCCCACGTGATTTCCCCACCTGGCCCAAGTGATTGACCCACCTGGCCCACGTGATTTCCCCTGGGGGCCCACGGGATTTCTCCTGGGGGCCCACGTGATTTCCTCTGGGGGCCCAGGTGATTTCCCCTGGGGGCCGACTTGATTTCCCCTGGGGACCCACGTGATTTCCCCTGGGGGCCCACGTGATTTCCCCTGGGGGCCCACGTGATTTCCCCTGGGGGCCCACGTGATTTGCCCTGGGGGCCCACGTGATTTGCCCTGGGGGCCCACGTGATTTCCCCTGGGGGCCCACGTGATTTCCCCTGGGGGCCTACGTGATTTCCCCTGGGGGACCACGTGATTTCCCCTGGGGGCCCACGTGATTTCCCCTGGGGGCCCACGTGATTGCTCCACCTGGTCCACGTAATTGCCGCACCTGGCCCACGTGATTGCCCGACCTGGCCCACGTGATTGCCCCACCTGGCCCACGTGATTTCCCCTGGGGGCCCTCGTAATTTCCCCTGGGGGCCCACGTGATTGCCCCACCTGGCCCACGTGATTTCCCCTGGGGGCCCACGTGATTTCCCGTGGGGGCCCACGTGATTGCCCCACCTGGCCCACGTGATTTCCCCTGGGGGCCCTCGTGATTTCCCCTGGGGGCCCACGTGATTGCCCTGGGGGCCCACGTGATTTGCCTTGGGGGCCCACTTGATTTCCCCTGGGGGTCCACGTGATTTCCCCTGGGGGCCCACGTGATTGCCCCTGTGGGCACACGTGATTGCCCCTGGGGGCCCACGTGATTGCCCCTGTTGGCCCACGTAATTGCCCCACCTGGTCCACGTGATTTCCCCTTGGGGCCCACGTGATTTCCCCTGGGGGCCCACGTGATTTCCCCTGGGGGCCCACGTGATTGCCCCAACTGGCCCACGTGATTTCCCCTGGGGGCCCACGTGATTTCCCCTGGGGGCCCACGTGATTTCCCCTGGGGTCCCACGTGATTGCCCGACCTGGCCCACGTGATTTCCCCTGGGGGCCCACGTGATTTGCCCTGGGGGCCCACGTGATGTGCCTCGGGGGCTCACGTGATTTCCCCTGGGGGCCCACGTGATTTCCCCTGGGGGCCCACGTGATTGCCCCTGGGGGCCCACGTGATTGCCCCTGGGGGCCCACGTGATTGCCCCTGGTGGCCCACGTGATTGCCCCACCTGGCCCACGTGATTTCCGCTGGGGGCCCACGTGATTGCCCCTGGTGGCCCACGTGATTGCCACACCTGGCCCACGTGATTGCCCCACCTGGCCCACGTGATTTCCCCTGGAGGCCCACGTGATTTCCCCTGGGGGCCCACGTGATTTCCCCTGGGGGCCCACGTGATTTCCCCTGGGGGCCCACGAGATTTCCCCTGGGGGCCCACGTGATTTCCCCTGGGGGCCCACGTGATTTCCCCTGGGGGCCACGTGATTTCCCCTGGGGGCCCACTTGATTTCCCCTGGGGGCCCACATGATTACCACACCTGGCCCACGTGATTGCCCCACCTGGCCCACGTGATTTCCAATGGGGGCCCACGGGATGTCTCCTGGGGGCCCAGGTGATTTCCCCTGGCGGCCCACGTGATTTCCCCTGGGGGCCCACGTGATTTCCCCTGGGGGCCCACGTGATTTCCCCTGGGGGCCCACGTCATTGCCCCACCTGGCCCACGTGATTGCCCCACCTGGCCCACGTGATTTGCAATGGGGGCCCACGGGATGTCTCCTGGGGGCCCAGGTGATTTCCCCTGGCGGCCCACGTGATTTCCCCTGGGGGCCCACGTGATTTCCCCTGGGGGCCCACGTGATTGCCCCAGGGGGCCCACGTGATTGCCCCTGTGGGCCCAAGTGATTGCCCCTGGGGGCCCACGTGATTTCCCCTGGGGGCCCACGTGATTTGCCCTGGGGGCTCACGTGATTTGCCCTGGGGGCCCACGTGATTTCCCCTGGGGGCCCACGTGATTTGCCCTGGGGGCCCACGTGATTTCCCCTGGGGGCCCACGTGATTGCTCCACCTGGTCCACGTAATTGCCCCACCTGGCCCACGTGATTTCCCCACCTGCCCCACGTGATTGCCCCACCTGGCCCACGTGATTTCCCCTGGGGGCCCTCGTGATTTCACCTGGGGGCCCACGTGATTTCTCCACCTGGTCCACGTAATTGCCCCACCTGGCCCACGTGATTGCCCCACCTGGCCCACGTGATTGCCCCACCTGGCCCACGTGATTTCCCCTGGGGGCCCTCGTGATTTCCCCTGGGGGCCCACGTGGTTGCCCCACCTGGCCCACGTGATTTCCGCTGGGGGCCCAAGTGATTTCCCCTGGGGGCCCACGTGATTTCCCCTGGGGGCCCACGTGATTTGCCCTGGGGGCCCACGTGATATGCCTTGGGGGCCCACGTGATTTCCCCTGGGGGCCCACGTGATTTCCCTTGGGGGCCCACGTGATTGCCCCTGTGGGCCCACGTGATTGCCACTGGGGGCCCACGTGATTGCCCCTTTTGGCCCATGTTATTGCCCCACCTGGACCACGTGATTTCCCCTGGGGGCCCACGTTATTTCCCCTGGGGGCCCACGTGATTTCCCCTGGGGGCCCACGTGATTTCCCCTGGGGGCCCACGTGATTTCCCCTGGGGGCCCACGTGATTTCCCCTGGGGGCCCGCGAGATTGCCCCAACTGGCCCACGTGATTTCCCCTGGGGGCCCACGTGATTTCCCCTGGGGGCCCACGTGATTTCCCCTGGGGGACCACGTGATTTCCCCTGGGGGCCCACGAGATTTCCCCTGGGGGCCCACGTGATTTCCCCTGGGGGCCCACGTGATTTCCCCTGGGGGCCCACGTGATTTCCCCTGGGGGCCCACGTGATTTCACATGGGGGCCCACGTGATTGCCCCAACTGGCCCACGTGATTTCCCCTGGGGGCCCACGTGATTTCCCCTGGGGGCCCACGTGATTTCCCCTGGGGGCCCACGTGATTTCACATGGGGGCCCACGTGATTGCCCCAACTGGCCCACGTGATTTCCCCTGGGGGCCCACGTGATTTCCCCTGGGGGCCCACGTGATTTCCCCTGGGGCCCCACGTGATTTCCCCTGGGGGCCCACGTGATTTCCCCTGGGGGCCCACGTGATTTCCCCTGGGGCCCGACGTGATTTCCCCTGGGGGCCCACGTGATTTCCCCTGGGGGCCCACGTGATTTCCCCTGGGGGCCCACGTGATTTCCCCTGGGGCTCCACGTGATTTCCCCTGGGGTCCCACGTGATTTCCCCTGGGGGCCCACGTGATTTCACCTGGGGGACCACGTGATTGCCCCACCTGGCCCACGTGATTTCCCCTGGGGGCGCACGTGATTTCCCCTGGGGGCCCACGTGATTTCCCCTGGGGGCACACATCATTTCCCCTGGGGGCCCACGTGATTTCCCCTTGGGGCCCACGTGATTGCCCCTCCTGGCCCACGTTATTGCCCCACCTGGCCCACGTGATTTTCCCTGGGGGCCCACGTGATTGCTCCACATGGCCCACGTGATTGCCCCACCTGGCACACGTGATTGCCCCACCTGGCCCTCGTGATTTCCGCTGGGGGCCCACGTGATTGCCCCTGGTGGCCCACGTGATTGCCACACCTGGCCCACGTGATTGCCCCACCTGGCCCACGTGATTTCCCCTGGAGGCCCACGTGATTTCCCCTGGGGGCCCACGTGATTTCCCCTGGGGGCCCACGTGATTTCCCCTGGGGGCCCACGAGATTTCCCCTGGGGGCCCACGTGATTTCCCCTGGGGGCCCACGTGATTTCCCCTGGGGGCCACGTGATTTCCCCTGGGGGCCCACTTGATTTCCCCTGGGGGCCCACATGATTACCACACCTGGCCCACGTGATTGCCCCACCTGGCCCACGTGATTTCCAATGGGGGCCCACGGGATGTCTCCTGGGGGCCCAGGTGATTTCCCCTGGCGGCCCACGTGATTTCCCCTGGGGGCCCGCGTGATTTCCCCTGGGGGCCCACGTGATTTCCCCTGGGGGCCCACGTAATTGCCCCACCTGGCCCACGTGATTGCCCCACCTGGCACACGTGATTTCCAATGGGGGCCCACGGGATGTCTCCTGGGGGCCCAGGTGATTTCCCCTGGCGGCCCACGTGATTTCCCCTGGGGGCCCACGTGATTTCCCCTGGGGGCCCACGTGATTGCCCCAGGGGGCCCACGTGATTGCCCCTGTGGGCCCAAGTGATTGCCCCTGGGGGCCCACGTGATTTCCCCTGGGGGCCCACGTGATTTGCCCTGGGGGCTCACGTGATTTGCCCTGGGGGCCCACGTGATTTCCCCTGGGGGCCCACGTGATTTGCCCTGGGGGCCCACGTGATTTCCCCTGGGGGCCCACGTGATTGCTCCACCTGGTCCACGTAATTGCCCCACCTGGCCCACGTGATTTCCCCACCTGCCCCACGTGATTGCCCCACCTGGCCCACGTGATTTCCGCTGGGGGCCCACGTGATTGCCCCTGGTGGCCCACGTGATTGCCACACCTGGCCCACGTGATTGCCCCACCTGGCCCACGTGATTTCCCCTGGGGGCCCACGTGATTTCCCCTGGGGGCCCACGTGATTTCCCCTGGGGGCACACGTGTTTTCCCCTGGGGGCCCACGAGATTTCCCCTGGGGGCCCACGTGATTTCCCCTGGGGGCCCACGTGATTTCCCCTGGGGGCCACGTGATTTCCCCTGGGGGCCCACTTGATTTCCCCTGGGGGCCCACATGATTACCACACCTGGCCCACGTGATTGCCCCACCTGGCCCACGTGATTTCCCCTGGGGGCCCACGGGATGTCTCCTGGGGGCCCAGGTGATTTCCCCTGGCGGCCCACGTGATTTCCCCTGGGGGCCCACGTGATTTCCCCTGGGGGCCCACGTGATTTCCCCTGGGGGCCCACGTCATTGCCCCACCTGGCCCACGTGATTGCCCCACCTGGCCCACGTGATTTCCCCTTGGGGGCCCACGTGGTTTCCCCTGGGGGCCCAGGTGATTTCACCTGGGGGCCCACGTGATTTCCCCTGGGGGCCCAGGTGATTTCCCCTGGGGGCCCACGTGATTGCCCCACCTGGCCCACGTGATTGCCCCACCTGGCCCACGTGATTTCCCCTGGGGGCCCACGTGATGTCTCCTGGGGGCCCAGGTGATTTCCCCTGGGGGCCCAGGTGATTTCCCCTGGCGGCCCACGTGATTTCCCCTGGGGGCCCACGTGATTTCCCCTGGGGGCCCACGTCATTGCCCCACCTGGCCCACGTGATTGCCCCACCTGGCCCACGTGATTTCCCCTGGGGGCCCACGTGATTTCCCCTGGGGGCCCACGTGATTTCCCCTGGGGCCCACGTGATTTCCCCTGGGGGCCCACGTGATTTCCCCTGGGGGCCCACGTGATTTCCCCTGGGGGCCCACGAGATTGCCCCAACTGGCCCACGTGATTTCCCCTGGGGGCCCACGTGATTTCCCCTGGGGGCCCACGTGATTTCCCCTGGGGGACCACGTGATTTCCCCTGGGGGCCCACGAGATATCCCCTGGGGGCCCACGTGATTTCCCCTGGGGGCCCACGTGATTTCCCCTGGGGGCCCACGTGATTTCCCCTGGGGGCCCACGTGATTTCACATGGGGGCCCACGTGATTGCCCCAACTGGCCCACGTGATTTCCCCTGGGGGCCCACGTGATTTCCCCTGGGGACCCACGTGATTTCCCCTGGGGGCCCACGTGATTTCACATGGGGGCCCACGTGATTGCCCCAACTGGCCCACGTGATTTCCCCTGGGGGCCCACGTGATTTCCCCTGGGGGCCCACGTGATTTCCCCTGGGGCCCCACGTGATTTCCCCTGGGGGCCCACGTGATTTCCCCTGGGGGCCCACGTGATTTCCCCTGGGGCCCCACGTGATTTCCCCTGGGGGCCCACGTGATTTCCCCTGGGGGCCCACGTGATTTCCCCTGGGGCCCCACGTGATTTCCCCTGGGGGCCCACGTGATTTCCCCTGGGGGCCCACGTGATTTCCCCTGGGGCCCCACGTGATTTCCCCTGGGGTCCCACGTGATTTCCCCTGGGGGCCCACGTGATTTCACCTGGGGGACCACGTGATTGCCCCACCTGGCCCACGTGATTTCCCCTGGGGGCGCACGTGATTTCCCCTGGGGGCACACATCATTTCCCCTGGGGGCCCACGTGATTTCCCCTTGGGGCCCACGTGATTGCCCCTCCTGGCCCACGTTATTGCCCCACCTGGCCCACGTGATTTTCCCTGGGGGCCCACGTGATTGCTCCACATGGCCCACGAGATTGCCCCACCTGGCACACGTGATTGCCCCACCTGGCACACGTAATTTCCCCTTGCATCCCACGTGATTTCCCCTGGGGGCCCACGTGATTTCCCCTGGGGGCCCACGTGATTTCCCCTAGGGGCCCACGTGATATCCCCTGGGGGCCCACGTGATTTCCCCTGGGGGCCCACGTGATTGGCCCTGGGGGCCCACGTGATTTCCCCTGGGGGCCCACGTGATTTGCCCTGGGGGCCCACGTGATTTCCCCTGGGGGCCCACGTGATTGCCCCTGGGGGCCCACGTGATTTCCCCTGGGGGCCCACGTCATTGCCCCACCTGGCCCACGTGATTTCCCCTGGGGGCCCACGTGATTTGCCCTGGGGGCCCACGTGATTTGCCTTGGGGGCACACGTGATTTCCCCTGGGGGCCCACGTGATTTCCCCTGGGGGCCCACGTGATTGTCCCTGTGGGCCCACGTGATTGCCCCTGGGGGCCCACGTGATTGCCCCTGGTGGCCCACGTTATTGCCCCACCTGGCCCACGTGATTTCCCCTGGGGGCCCTCGTAATTTCCCCTGGGGGCCCACGTGATTGCCCCACCTGGCCCACGTGATTTCCCCTGGGGGCCCACGTGATTACCCCTGGGGGCCCACGTGATTTCCCCTGGGGGCCCACGTGATTTGCCCTGGGGGCCCACGTGATTTGCCTCGGGGGCCCACGTGATTTCCCCTGGGGGCCCACGTGATTTCCCCTGGGGGCCCACGTGATTGCCCCTGGGGGCCCACGTGATTGCCCCTGTGGGCCCACGTGATTGCCCCTGGTGGCCCACGTGATTGCCCCACCTGGCCCACGTGATTTCCGCTGGGGGCCCACGTGATTGCCCCTGGTGGCCCACGTGATTGCCACACGTGGCCCACGTGATTGCCCCACCTGGCCCACGTGATTTCCCCTGGAGGCCCACGTGATTTCCCCTGGGGGCCCACGTGATTTCCCCTGGGGGCCCACGTGATTTCCCCTGGGGGCCCACGAGATTTCCCCTGGGGGCCCACGTGATTTCCCCTGGGGGCCCACGTGATTTCCCCTGGGGGCCACGTGATTTCCCCTGGGGGCCCACTTGATTTCCCCTGGGGGCCCACATGATTACCACACCTGGCCCACGTGATTGCCCCACCTGGCCCACGTGATTTCCCCTGGGGGCCCACGGGATGTCTCCTGGGGGCCCAGGTGATTTCCCCTGGCGGCCCACGTGATTTCCCCTGGGGGCCCACGTGATTTCCCCTGGGGGCCCACGTGATTTCCCCTGGGGGCCCACGTCATTGCCCCACCTGGCCCACGTGATTGCCCCACCTGGCCCACGTGATTTCCCCTTGGGGGCCCACGTGATTTCCCCTGGGGGCCCAGGTGATTTCACCTGGGGGCCCACGTGATTTCCCCTGGGGGCCCAGGTGATTTCCCCTGGGGGCCCACGTGATTGCCCCACCTGGCCCACGTGATTGCCCCACCTGGCCCACGTGATTTCCCCTGGGGGCCCACGTGATGTCTCCTGGGGGCCCAGGTGATTTCCCCTGGGGGCCCAGGTGATTTCCCCTGGCGGCCCACGTGATTTCCCCTGGGGGCCCACGTGATTTCCACTGGGGGCCCACGTGATTTCCCCTGGGGGCCCACGTGATTGCCCCTCGGGGCCCACGTGATTTCCCCTCGGGGCCCACGTGATTTCCACTGGGGGCCCACGTGCTTTCCCCTGGGGGCCCACGTGATTGCCCCTGGGGGCCCACGTGATTTCCCCTGGGGGCCCACGTGATTTCCCCAAGGGGCCCACGTGATTGCTCAACCTGGCCCACGTGATTGCCCAACCTGGCCCACGTGATTTCCCCTGGGGGCCCACGTGATTTCCCCTGGGGGCCCACGTGATTGCCCCAGGGGGCCCACGTGATTTCCCCTGGGGGCCCACGTGCTTTCCCCTGGGGGCCCACGTGATTGCCCCTGGGGGCCCACGTGATTTCCCCTGGGGGCCCACGTGATTTCCCCTGGGGGCCCACGTGATTGCCCCACCTGGCCCACGTGATTTCCCCTGGGGCCCCTCGTGATTTCCCCTGGGGGCCCACGTGATTGCCCCACTGCCCACGTGATTTCCCCTGGAGACCCACGTGATTTGCCCTGGGGGCCCACGTGATTTGCCTTGGGGGCCCACGTGATTTCCCCTGGGGGCCCACGTGATTTCCCCTGGGGGCCCACGTGATTGTCCCTGTGGGCCCACGTGATTGCCCCTGGGGGCCCACATGATTGCCCCTGGTGGCCCACGTTATTGCCCCACCTGGCCCACGTGATTTCCCCTGGGGGCCCACGTGATTTCCCCTGGGGGCCCACGTGATTTCCCCTAGGGGCCCACGTGATTTCCCCTGGGGGCACACCTGATTTCTCCTGGGGGCCCACGTGATTTCCCCTGGGGGCCCACGTGATGGCCACACCTGGCTCACGTGATTGCCCCACCTGGCCCAAGTGATTGCCCCACCTGGCCTACGTGATTTCCCCTGGGGACCCACGTGATTTCCCCTGGGGGCCCACGTGATTTCCCCTGGGGGCCCACGTGATTTCCCCTAGGGGCCCACGTGATTTCCCCTGGGGGCACACCTGATTTCTCCTGGGGGCCCACGTGATTTCCCCTGGGGGCCCACGTGATGGCCACACCTGGCTCACGTGATTGCCCCACCTGGCCCAAGTGATTGCCCCACCTGGCCTACGTGATTTCCCCTGGGGACCCACGTGATTTCCCCTGGGGGCCCACGTGATTTCCCCTGGGGGCCCACGTGATTTCCCCTGGGGGCCCACGTGATTTGCCCTGGGGGCCCACGTGATTTGCCCTGGGGGCCCACGTGATTTCCCCTGGGGGCCCACGTGATTTCCCCTGGGGGCCTACGTGATTTCCCCTGGGGGACCACGTGATTTCCCCTGGGGGCCCACGTGATTTCCCCTGGGGGCCCACGTGATTGCTCCACCTGGTCCACGTAATTGCCCCACCTGGCCCACGTGATTGCCCCACCTGGCCCACGTGATTGCCCCACCTGGCCCACGTGATTTCCCCTGGGGGCCCTCGTAATTTCCCCTGGGGGCCCACGTGATTGCCCCACCTGGCCCACGTGATTTCCCCTGGGGGCCCACGTGATTACCCCTGGGGGCCCACGTGATTTCCCCTGGGGGCCCACGTGATTTGCCCTGGGGGCCCACGTGATTTGCCTTGGGGGCCCACGTGATTTCCCCTGGGGGCCCACGTGATTGCCCCTGTGGGCCCACGTGATTGCCCCTGGGGGCCCACGTGATTGCCCCTGGTGGCCCACGTGATTGCCCCACCTGGCCCACGTGATTGCCCCACCTGGCCCACGTGATTGCCCCACCTGGCCCACGTGATTTCCCCTGGAGGCCCACGTGATTTCCCCTGGGGGCCCACGTGATTTCCCCTGGGGGCCCACGTGATTTCCCCTGGGGGCCCACGAGATTTCCCCTGGGGGCCCACGTGATTTCCCCTGGGGGCCCACGTGATTTCCCCTGGGGGCCACGTGATTTCCCCTGAGGGCCCACGTGATTTCCCCTGGGGGCCCACGTGATTACCACACCTGGCCCACGTGATTGCCCCACCTGGCCCACGTGATTGCCCCACCTGGCCCACGTGATTTCCCCTGGGGGCCCACGAGATTTCTCCTGGGGGCCCACGTGATTTCCCCTGGCGGCCAACGTGATTTCCCCTGGGGGCCCACGTGATTTCCCCTGGGGGCCCATGTGATTTCCCCTGGGGGCCCAAGTGATTTCCCCTCTGGGCCCACGTGATTTGCCCTGGGGGCCCAAGTGATTTGCCTTGGGGGCCCACGTGATTTCCCCTGGGGGCCCACGTGATTTCCCCTGGGGGCCCACATGATTTCCCCTAGGGGCCCACGTGATTTCCCCTGGGGGCCCACGTGATTTCCCCTGGGGGCCCACGTGATTGCTCCACCTGGTCCACGTAATTGCCCCACCTGGCCCACGTGATTGCCCCACCTGGCCCACGTGATTGCCCCACCTGGCCCACGTGATTTCCCCTGGGGGCCCTCGTGATTTCCCGTGGGGGCCCACGTGATTGCCCCACCTGGCCCACGTGATTTCCCCTGGGGGCCCTCGTGATTTCCCCTGGGGGCCCACGTGATTGCCCTGGGGGCCCACGTGATTTGCCTTGGGGGCCCACTTGATTTCCCCTGGGGGTCCACGTGATTTCCCCTGGGGGCCCACGTGATTGCCCCTGTGGGCCCACGTGATTGCCCCTGGGGGCCCACGTGATTGCCCCTGGTGGCCCACGTAATTGCCCCACCTGGTCCACGTGATTTCCCCTTGGGGCCCACGTGATTTCCCCTGGGGGCCCACGTGATTTCCCCTGGGGGCCCACGTGATTGCCCCAACTGGCCCACGTGATTTCCCCTGGGGGCCCACGTGATTTCCCCTGGGGGCCCACGTGATTTCCCCTGGGGTCCCACGTGATTGCCACACCTGGCCCACGTGATTGCCCCACCTGGCCCACGTGATTTCCCCTGGAGGCCCACGTGATTTCCCCTGGGGGCCCACGTGATTTCCCCTGGGGGCCCACGTGATTTCCCCTGGGGGCCCACGAGATTTCCCCTGGGGGCCCACGTGATTTCCCCTGGGGGCCCACGTGATTTCCCCTGGGGGCCACGTGATTTCCCCTGGGGGCCCACTTGATTTCCCCTGGGGGCCCACATGATTACCACACCTGGCCCACGTGATTGCCCCACCTGGCCCACGTGATTTCCAATGGGGGCCCACGGGATGTCTCCTGGGGGCCCAGGTGATTTCCCCTGGCTGCCCACGTGATTTCCCCTGGGGGCCCACGTGATTTCCCCTGGGGGCCCACGTGATTTCCCCTGGGGGCCCACGTGATTTCCCCTGGGGGCCCACGTCATTGCCCCACCTGGCCCACGTGATTGCCCCACCTGGCCCACGTGATTTCCCCTTGGGGGCCCACGTGATTTCCCCTGGGGGCCCAGGTGATTTCACCTGGGGGCCCACGTGATTTCCCCTGGGGGCCCAGGTGATTTCCCCTGGGGGCCCAGGTTATTGCCCCACCTGGCCCACGTGATTGCCCCACCTGGCCCACGTGATTTCCCCTGGGGGCCCACGTGATGTCTCCTGGGGGCCCAGGTGATTTCCCCTGGGGGCCCAGGTGATTTCCCCTGGCGGCCCACGTGATTTCCCCTGGGGGCCCACGTGATTTCCCCTGGGGGCCCACGTGATTGCCCCACCTGGCCCACGTGATTGCCCCACCTGGCCCACGTGATTTCCCCTGGGGGCCCACGTGATTTACCCTGGGGGCCCACGTGATTTCCCCTGGGGGCCCACGTGATTTCCCCTGGGGGCCCACGTGATTTCCCCTGGGGGCCCACGTGATTTCCACTGGGGGACCACGTGATTTCCCCTGGGGGCCCACGTGATTGCCCCTCGGGGCCCACGTGATTTCCCCTGGGGGCCCACGTGATTTCCACTGGGGGCCCACGTGCTTTCCCCTGGGGGCCCACGTGATTGCCCCTGGGGGCCCACGTGATTTCCCCTGGGGGCCCACGTGATTTCCCCTAGGGGCCCACGTGATTGCTCAACCTGGCCCACGTGATTGCCCCACCTGGCCCACGTGATTTCCCCTGGGGGCCCACGTGATTTCCCCTGGGGGCCCACGTGATTGCCCCAGGGGGCCCACGTGATTTCCCCTGGGGGCCCACGTGCTTTCCCCTGGGGGCCCACGTGATTACCCCTGGGGGCCCACGTGATTTCCCCTGGGGGCCCACGTGATTTCCCCTGGGGGCCCACGTGATTGCCCCACCTGGCCCACGTGATTTCCCCTGGGGCCCCTCGTGATTTCCCCTGGGGGCCCACGTGATTGCCCCACCTGGCCCACGTGATTTCCCCTGGGGGCCCACGTGATTTGCCCTGGTGGCCCACGTGATTTGCCTTGGGGGCCCACGTGATTTCCCCTGGGGGCCCACGTGATTTCCCCTGGGGGCCCACGTGATTGTCCCTGTGGGCCCACGTGATTGCCCCTGGGGGCCCACATGATTGCCCCTGGTGGCCCACGTTATTGCCCCACCTGGCCCACGTGATTTCCCCTGGGGGCCCACGTGATTTCCCCTGGGGGCCCACGTGATTTCCCCTAGGGGCCCACGTGATTTCCCCTGGGGGCACACCTGATTTCTCCTGGGGGCCCACGTGATTTCCCCTGGGGGCCCACGTGATGGCCACACCTGGCTCACGTGATTGCCCCACCTGGCCCAAGTGATTGCCCCACCTGGCCTACGTGATTTCCCCTGGGGGCCCACGGGATTTCTCCTGGGGGCCCACGTGATTTCCTCTGGCGGCCCACGTGATTTCCCCTGGGGGCCGACTTGATATCCCCTGGGGGCTCACGTGATTTCCCCTGGGGGCCCATGTCATTGCCCCACCTGGCCCACGTGATTGCCCCACCTGGCCCACGTGATTTCCCCTGGGGGCCCACGTGATTTCCCCTGGGGGCCCACGTGATTTCCACTGGGGGCCCACGTGATTTCCCCTGGGGGCCCACGTGATTTCCCCTGGGGGCCCACGTGATTTCCCCTGGGGGCCCACGTGATTTCCACTGGGGGCCCACGTGATTTCCCCTGGGGGCCCACGTGATTGCCCCTCGGGGCCCACGTGATTTCCCCTGGGGGCCCACGTGATTTCCACTGGGGGCCCACGTGCTTTCCCCTGGGGGCCCACGTGATTGCCCCTGGGGGCCTACGTGATTTCCCCTGGGGGCCCACGTGATTTCCCCTAGGGGCCCACGTGATTGCTCAACCTGGCCCACGTGATTGCCCCACCTGGCCCACGTGATTGCCCCACCTGGCCCACGTGATTTCCCCTGGGGGCCCACGTGATTTCCCCTGGGGGCCCACGTGATTTCCCCTGGGGGCCCACGTGATTGCCCCTGGGGGCCCACGTGATTGTCCCTGTGGGCCCACGTGATTGCCCCTGGGGGCCCACGTGATTGCCCTACCTGGCCCACGTGATTTCCCCTGGGGGCCCTCGTAATTTCCCCTGGGGGCCCACGTGATTGCCCCACCTGGCCCACGTGATTTCCCCTGGGGGCCCACGTGATTGCCCCACCTGGCCCACGTGATTTCCCCTGGGGGCCCACGTGATTTCCCCTGGGGGCCCACGTGATTGCCCCTGGGGGCCCACGTGATTTCCCCTGGGGGCCCACGTGCTTTCCCCTGGGGGCCCACGTGATTGCCCCTGGGGGCCCACGTGATTTCCCCTGGGGGCCCACGTGATTTCCCCTGGGGGCCCACGTGATTGCCCCACCTGGCCCACGTGATTTCCCCTGGGGCCCCTCGTGATTTCCCCTGGGGGCCCACGTGATTGCCCCACCTGGCCCACGTGATTTCCCCTGGGGGCCCACGTGATTTGCCCTGGGGGACCAGGTGATTTGCCTTGGGGGCCCACGTGATTTCCCCTGGCGGCCCACGTGATTTCCCCTGGGGGCCCACGTGATTGTCCCTGTGGGCCCACGTGATTGCCCCTGGGTGCCCACATGATTGCCCCTGGTGGCCCACGTTATTGCCCCACCTGGCCCACATGATTTCCCCTGGGGGCCCACGTGATTTCCCCTGGGGGCCCACGTGATTTTCCCTGGGGGCCCACGTGATTTCCCCTGGGGGCCCACGTGATTTCTCCTGGGGGCCCACGTGATTTCCCCTGGGGGCCCACGTGATGGCCACACCTGGCCCACGTGATTGCCCCACCTGGCCCAAGTGAT
Organism: Rupicapra rupicapra; assembly: GCA_963981305.1. NCBI lineage: Eukaryota > Metazoa > Chordata > Mammalia > Artiodactyla > Bovidae > Rupicapra > Rupicapra rupicapra. The sequence continues at coordinate 81,230 of CAXCFB010000007.1, read as the reverse complement.
TGACCCACCTGGCCCACGTGATTTCCCCTGGGGGCCCACGGGATTTCTCCTGGGGGCCCACGTGATTTCCTCTGGCGGCCCACGTGATTTCCCCTGGGGACCCACGTGATTTCCCCTGGGGTCCCACGTGATTGCCCCTGGGGGCCCACGTGATTTCCCCTGGGGGCCCACGTCCTTTCCCCTGGGGGCCCACGTGATTGCCCCTAGGGGCCCACGTGATTTCCCCTGGGGGCCCACGTGATTTGCCCTGGGTGCCCACGTGATTTGCCTTGGGAGCCCACGTGATTTCCCCTGGGGGCCCACGTGATTTCCCCTGGGGGCCCACGTGATTGTCCCTGTGGGCCCACGTGATTGCCCCTGGGGGCCCACGTGATTGCCCTACCTGGCCCACGTGATTTCCCCTGGGGGCCCTCGTAATTTCCCCTGGGGGCCCACGTGATTGCCCCACCTGGCCCACGTGATTTCCCCTGGGGGCCCACGTGATTACCCCTGGGGGCCCACGTGATTTCCCCTGGGGGCCCACGTGATTTGCCCTGGGGGCCCACGTGATTTGCTTTGGGGGCCCACGTGATTTCCCCTGGGGGCCCACGTGATTTCTTCTGGGGGCCCACGTGATTGCCCCTGGTGGCCCACGTGATTGCCACACCTGGCCCACGTGATTGCCCCACCTGGCCCACGTGATTGCCCCCCTGGGGGCCCACGTGATTTCCCCTGGGGGCCCACGTGATTTCCCCTGGGGGCCCACGTGATTTCCCCTGGGGGCCCACGTGATTTCCCCTGGGGGCCCACGTGATTGCCCCTGGGGGCCCACGTGATTGCCCCTGGTGGCCCACGTGATTTCCCCTGGGGGCCCACGTGATTTCCCCTGGGGGCCCACGTGATTTCCCCTGGGGGCCCACGTGATTGCCCCTGGGGGCCCACGTGATTTCCCCTGGGGGCCCACGTGCTTTCCCCTGGGGGCCCACGTGATTGCCCCTGGGGGCCCACGTGATTTCCCTTGGGGGCCCACGTGATTTCCCCTGGGGGCCCACGTGATTGCCCCACCTGGCCCACGTGATTTCCCCTGGGGGCCCTCGTGATTTCCCCTGGGGGCCCACGTGATTGCCCCACCTGGCCCACGTGATTTCCCCTGGGGGCCCACGTGTTTTGCCCTGCGGGCCCACGTGATTTGCCTTGGGGGCCCACGTGATTTCCCCTGGGGGCCCACGTGATTTCCCCTGGGGGCCACGTGATTTCCCCTGGGGGCCCACTTGATTTCCCCTGGGGGCCCACGTGCTTTCCCCTGGGGGCCCACGTGATTGCCCCTGGGGGCCCACGTGATTTCCCCTGGGGGCCCACGTCCTTTCCCCTGGGGGCCCACGTGATTGCCCCTAGGGGCCCACGTGATTTCCCCTGGGGGCCCACGTGATTGCCCCACCTGGCCCACGTGATTTCCCCTGGGGGCCCTCGTGATTTCCCCTGGGGGCCCACGTGATTGCCCCACCTGGCCCACGTGATTTCCCCTGGGGGCCCACGTGATTTCCCCTGGGGGCCCACGTGATTTCCCCTGGGGGCCCACGTGATTGTCCCTGTGGGCCCACGTGATTGCCCCTGGGGGCCCACGTGATTGCCCCACCTGGCCCACGTGATTGCCCCACCTGGCCCACGTGATTTCCCCTGGGGGCCCACGTGATTTCCCCTGGGGGCCCACGTGATTTCCCCTGGGGGCCCACGTGATTTCCCCTGGGGGCCCACGTGATTTCCCCTGGGGGCCTACGTGATTGCCCCTGGGGGCCCACGTGATTTCCCCTGGGGGCCCACGTGATTTCCCCTGGGGGCCCACGTGATTGCCCCACCTGGCCCACGTGATTTCCCCTGGGGCCCCTCGTGATTTCCCCTGGGGGCCCACGTGATTGCCCCACCTGGCCCACGTGATTTCCCCTGGGGGCCCACGTGATTGCCCCACCTGGCCCACGTGATTTCCCCTGGGGCCCCTCGTGATTTCCCCTGGGGGCCCACGTGATTGCCCCACCTGGCCCACGTGATTTCCCCTGGGGGCCCACGTGATTTCCCCTGGGAGCCCACGTGATTGTCCCTGTGGGCCCACGTGATTGCCCCTGGGTGCCCACATGATTGCCCCTGGTGGCCCACGTTATTGCCCCACCTGGCCCACGTGATTTCCCCTGGGGGCCCACGTGATTTCCCCTGGGGGCCCACGTGATTTCCCCTGGGGGCCCACGTGATTTCCCCTGGGGGCCCACGTGATTTCTCCTGGGGGCCCACGTGATTTCCCCTGGGGGCCCACGTGATGGCCACACCTGGCCCACGTGATTGCCCCACCTGGCCCAAGTGATTGACCCACCTGGCCCACGTGATTTCCCCTGGGGGCCCACGGGATTTCTCCTGGGGGCCCACGTGATTTCCTCTGGCGCCCCACGTGATTTCCCCTGGGGACCCACGTGATTTCCCCTGGGGTCACACGTGATTGCCCCTGGGGGCCCACGTGATTTCCCCTGGGGGCCCACGTCCTTTCCCCTGGGGGCCCACGTGATTGCCCCTAGGGGCCCACGTGATTTCCCCTGGGGGCCCACGTGATTGCCCCACCTGGCCCACGTGATTTCCCCTGGGGGCCCTCGTGATTTCCCCTGGGGGCCCACGTGATTGCCCCACCTGGCCCACGTGATTTCCCCTGGGGGCCCACGTGATTTGCCCTGGGGGCCCACGTGATTTGCCTTCGGAGCCCACGTGATTTCCCCTGGGGGCCCACGTGATTTCCCCTGGGGGCCCACGTGATTGTCCCTGTGGGCCCACGTGATTGCCCCTGGGGGCCCACGTGATTGCCCCACCTGGCCCACGTGATTTCCCCTGGGGGCCCTCGTAATTTCCCCTGGGGGCCCACGTGATTGCCCCACCTGGCCCACGTGATTTCCCCTGGGGGCCCACGTGATTACCCCTGGGGGCCCACGTGATTTCCCCTGGGGGCCCACGTGATTTGCCGTGGGGGCCCACGTGATTTGCCTTGGGGGCCCACGTGATTTCCCCTGGGGGCCCACGTGATTTCCCCTGGGGGCCCACGTGATTGCCCCTGGTGGCCCACGTGATTGCCACACCTGGCCCACGTGATTGCCCCACCTGGCCCACGTGATTGCCCCACCTGGCCCACGTGATTTCCCCTGGAGGCCCACGTGATTTCCCCTGGGGGCCCACGTGATTTCCCCTGGGGGTCTACGTGATTGCCCCTGTGGGCCCAAGTGATTGCCCCTGGGGGCCCACGTGATTGCCCCTGGTGGCCCACGTGATTTCCCCTGGGGGCCCACGTGATTTCCCCTGGGGGCCCACGTGATTTCCCCTGGGGGCCCACGTGCTTTCCCCTGGGGGCCCACGTGATTGCCCCTGGGGCCCACGTGATTTCCCTTGGGGGCCCACGTGATTTACCCTGGGGGCCCACGTGTTTGCCCCACCTGGCCCACGTGATTTCCCCTGGGGGCCCTCGTGTTTTCCCCTGGGGGCCCACGTGTTTGCCCCACCTGGCCCACGTGATTTCCCCTGGGGGCCCACGTGTTTTGCCCTGCGGGCCCACGTGATTTGCCTTGGGGGCCCACGTGATTTCCCCCGGGGCCCCACGTGATTTCCCCTGGGGGCCACGTGATTTCCCCTGGGGGCCCACTTGATTTCCCCTGGGGGCCCACGTGATTACCACACCTGGCCCACGTGATTGCCCCACCTGGCCCACGTGATTGCCCCACCTGGCCCACGTGATTTCCCCTGGGGGCCCACGGGATTTCTCCTGGGGGCCCACGTGATTTCCCCTGGGGGCCCACGTGATTTCCCCTGGGGGCCCACGTGATTTCCCCTGTGGGCCCACGTGATTTGCCCTGGGGGCCCACGTGATTTCCCCTGGGGGCCCACGTGATTTCCCCTGGGGGCCAACGTGATTTCCCCTGGGGGCCCACGTGATTTCCCCTGGGGGCCCACGTGATTTCCCCTGGGGGCCCACGTGATTGCTCCACCTGGTCCACGTAATTGCCCCACCTGGCCCACGTGATTGCCCCACCTGGCCCACGTGATTGCCCCACCTGGCCCCCGTGATTTCCCCTGGGGGCCCTCGTGATTTCCCGTGGGGGCCCACGTGATTGCCCCACCTGGCCCACGTGATTTCCCCTGGGGGCCCACGTGATTTCCCCTGGGCGCCCACGTGATTGCCCTGGGGGCCCACGTGATTTGCCTTGGGGGCCCACTTGATTTCCCCTGGGGGCCCACGTGATTTCCCCTGGGGGCCCACGTGATTGCCCCTGTGGGCCCACGTGATTGCCCCTGGGGGCCCACGTGATTGCCCCTGGTGGCCCACATAATTGCCCCACCTGGTCCACGTGATTTCCCCTTGGGCCCACGTGATTTCCCCTGGGGGCCCACGTGATTTCCCCTGGGGGCCTACGTGATTGCCCCAACTGGCCCACGTGATTTCCCCTGGGGGCCCACGTGATTTCCCCTGGGGGCCCACGTGATTTCCCCTGGGGTCCCACGTGATTGCCCGACCTGGCCCACGTGATTTCCCCTGGGGGCCCACGTGATGTCTCCTGGGGGCCCAGGTGATTTCCCCTGGGGGCCCACGTGATTTCCCCTGGGGGCCCACGTGATTTCCCCTGGGGGCCCACGTGATTTCCCTTGGGGGCCCACGTGATTGCCCCACCTGGCCCACGTGATTGCCCCACCTGGCCCACGTGATTTCCCCTGGGGGCCCACGTGATTTCCCCTGGGGGCCCACGTGATTTCCCCTGGGGGCCCAGGTGATTTCCCCTGGGGGCCCAGGTGATTTCCCCTGGGGGCCCACGTGATTTCCCCTGGGGGCCCACGTGATTTCCCCTGGGGGCCCACGTGATTTCCCCTGGGGGCCCACGTGATTTCCCCTGGGGGCCCACGTGATTTCCACTGGGGGCCCACGTGCTTTCCCCTGGGGGCCCACGTGATTGCCCCTGGGGGCCCAAGTGATTTCCCCTGGGGGCCCACGTGATTTCCCCTAGGGGCCCACGTGATTGCTCAACCTGGCCCACGTGATTGCCCCACCTGGCCCACGTGATTGCCCCTGTGGGCCCAAGTGATTGCCCCTGGGGGCCCACGTGATTTCCCCTGGTGGCCCACGTGATTTCCCCTGGGGGCCCACGTGATTTCCCCTGGGGGCCCACGTGATTTCCCCTGGGGGCCCACGTGATTGCTCCTGGGGGCCCACGTGATTTCCCCTGGGGGCCCACGTGCTTTCCCCTGGGGGCCCACGTGATTGCCCCTGGGGGCCAACGTGATTTCCCCTGGGGGCCCACGTGATTTCCCCTGGGGGCCCACGTGATTGCCCCACCTGGCCCACGTGATTTCCCCTGGGGGCCCTCGTGATTTCCCCTGGGGGCCCACGTGATTGCCCCACCTGGCCCACGTGATTTCCCCTGGGGGCCCACGTGTTTTGCCCTGCGGGCCCACGTGATTTGCCTTGGGGGCCCACGTGATTTCCCCTGGGGGCCCACGTGATTTCCCCTGGGGGCCACGTGATTTCCCCTGGGGGCCCACTTGATTTCCCCTGGGGGCCCACGTGATTACCACACCTGGCCCACGTGATTGCCCCACCTGGCCCACGTGATTGCCCCACCTGGCCCCCGTGATTTCCCCTGGGGGCCCTCGTGATTTCCCGTGGGGGCCCACGTGATTGCCCCACCTGGCCCACGTGATTTCCCCTGGGGGCCCACGTGATTTCCCCTGGGCGCCCACGTGATTGCCCTGGGGGCCCACGTGATTTGCCTTGGGGGCCCACTTGATTTCCCCTTGGGGCCCACGTGATTTCCCCTGGGGGCCCACGTGATTGCCCCTGTGGGCCCACGTGATTGCCCCTGGGGGCCCACGTGATTGCCCCTGGTGGCCCACGTAATTGCCCCACCTGGTCCACGTGATTTCCCCTCGGGGCCCACGTGATTTCCCCTGGGGGCCCACGTGATTTCCCCTGGGGGCCCACGTGATTGCCCCAACTGGCCCACGTGTTTTCCCCTGGGGGCCCACGTGATTTCCCCTGGGGTCCCACGTGATTGCCCGACCTGGCCCACGTGATTTCCCCTGGGGGCCCACGTGATGTCTCCTGGGGGCCCAGGTGATTTCCCCTGGGGGCCCACGTGATTTCCCCTGGGGGCCCACGTGATTTCCCCTGGGGGCCCACGTGATTTCCCCTGGGGGCCCACGTCATTGCCCCACCTGGCCCACGTGATTGCCCCACCTGGCCCACGTGATTTCCCCTGGGGGCCCACGTGATTTCCCCTGGGGGCCCAGGTGATTTCCCCTGGGGGCCCACGTGATTTCCCCTGGGGGCCCACGTGATTTCCCCTGGGGGCCCACGTGATTGCCCCTGGGGGCCCACGTGATTTCCCCTGGGGGCCCACGTGCTTTCCCCTGGGGGCCCACGTGATTGCCCCTGGGGGCACACGTGATTTCCCCTGGGGGCCCACGTCCTTTCCCCTGGGGGCCCACGTGATTGCCCCTGGGGGCCCACGTGATTTCCCCTGAGGGCCCACGTGATTGCCCCACCTGGCCCACGTGATTTCCCCTGGGGGCCCTCGTGATTTCCCCTGGGGGCCCACGTGATTGCCCCACCTGGCCCACGTGATTTCCCCTGGGGGCCCACGTGCTTTCCCCTGGGGGCCCACGTGATTGCCCCTGGGGGCCCACGTGATTTCCCCTGGGGGCCCACGTCCTTTCCCCTGGGGGCCCACGTGATTGCCCCTGGGGGCCCACGTGATTTCCCCTGAGGGCCCACGTGATTGCCCCACCTGGCCCACGTGATTTCCCCTGGGGGCCCACGTGATTTCCCCTGGGGGCCCATGTCCTTTCCCCTGGGGGCCCACGTGATTGCCCCTGGGGGCCCACGTGATTTCCCCTGAGGGCCCACGTGATTGCCCCACCTGGCCCACGTGATTTCCCCTGGGGGCCCACGTGATTTGCCCTGGGGGCCCACGTGATTTCCCCTGGGGGCCCACGTGATTGTCCCTGTGGGCCCACGTGATTGCCCCTGGGGGCCCACGTGATTGCCCCTGGTGGCCCACATTATTGCCCCACCTGGCCCACGTGATTTCCCCTGGGGGCCCACGTGATTTCCCCTGGGGTCCCACGTGATTGCCCCTGGGGGCCCACGTGATTTCCCCTGGGGGCCCACGTCCTTTCCCCTGGGGGCCCACGTGATTGCCCCTGGGGGCCCACGTGATTTCCCCTGAGGGCCCACGTGATTGCCCCACCTGGCCCACGTGATTTCCCCTGGGGGCCCTCGTGATTTCCCCTGGGGGCCCACGTGATTGCCCCACCTGGCCCACGTGATTTCCCCTGGGGGCCCACGTGATTTGCCCTGGGGGCCCACGTGATTTGCCTTGGTAGCCCACGTGATTTCCCCTGGGGGCCCCCGTGATTTCCCCTGGGGGCCGACGTGATTGTCCCTGTGGCCCACGTGATTGCCCCTGGGGGCCCACGTGATTGCCCCTGGTGGCCACGTTATTGCCCCACCTGGCCCACGTGATTTCCCCTGGGGTCCCACGTGATTTCCCCTGGGGGCCCACGTGATTTCCCCTGGGGGCCCACGTGATTTCCCCTGGGGGCCCACGTGATTTCCCCTGGGGGCCCACGTGATTTCCCCTGGGGGCCCACGTGATGGCCACACCTGGCCCACGTGATTGCCCCACCTGGCCCAAGTGATTGCCCCACCTGGCCCACGTGATTTCCCCTGGGGGCCCACGGGATTTCTCCTGGGGGCCCACGTGATTTCCCCCGGCGACCCACGTGATTTCCCCTGGGGGCCGACTTGATTTCCCCTGGGGACCCACGTGATTTCCCCTAGGGGCCCACGTGATTTCCCCTCGGGGCCCACGTTATTTCCCCTGGGGGCCCACGGGATTTGCCCTGGGGTCCCACGTGATTTGCCCTGGGGGCCCACGTGATTTCCCCTGGGGGCCCACGTGATTTCCCCTGGGGGCCCACGTGATTTCCCCTGGGGGACCACGTGATTTCCCCTGGGGGCCCACGTGATTTCCCCTGGGGGCCCAAGTGATTGCTCCACCTGGTCCACGTAATTGCCCCACCTGGCCCACGTGATTGCCCCACCTGGCCCACGTGATTGCCCCACCTGGCCCACGTGATTTCCCCTGGGGGCCCAAGTGATTGCTCCACCTGGTCCACGTAATTGCCACACCTGGCCCACGTGATTTCCCCTGGGGGTCTACGTGATTGCCCCTGTGGGCCCACGTGATTGCCCCTGGGGGCCCACGTGATTGCCCCTGGTGGCTCACGTGATTTCCCCTGGGGGCCCACGTGATTTCCCCTGGGGGCCCACGTGATTTCCCCTGGGGGCCCACGTGATTGCCCCTCGGGGCCCACGTGATTTCCCCTGGGGGCCCACGTGCTTTCCCCTGGGGGCCCACGTGATTGCCCCTGGGGGCCCACGTGATTTCCCCTGGGGGCCCACGTGATTTCCCCTGGGGGCCCACGTGATTGCCCCACCTGGCCCACGTGATTTCCCCTGGGGGCCCTCGTGATTTCCCCTGGGGGCCCACGTGATTGCCCCACCTGGCCCACGTGATTTCCCCTGGGGGCCGACGTGTTTTGCCCTGGGGGCCCACGTGATTTCCCCTAGGGGCCCACGTGATTTCCCCTGGGGGCCCACGTGATTTCCCCTGGAGGCCCACGTGATTTCCCCTGGGGCCCACGTGATTTCCCCTGGGGGCCCACGTGATTGCTCAACTTGGCCCCCGTGATTGCTCCACCTGGCCCACGTGAATGCCCCACCTGGCCCACGTGATTGCCACACCTGTCCCACGTGATTTCCCCTGGGGGCCCACGTGATTTCCCCTGGGGGCCCACGTGATTTGCCCTGGGGGCCCTCGTGATTTCCCCTGGGGGCCCACGTGATTGCCCCACCTGGCCCACGTGATTGCCCCACCTGGCCCACGTGATTTCCCCTGGGGGCCCACGTGATTTCCCCTGGGGGCCCACGTGATTTCCCCTGGGGGCCCACGTGATTTCCCCTGGGGGCCCACGTGATTTCCCCTGGGGGCCCACGTGATTGCTCCACCTGGTCCACGTAATTGCCCCACCTGGCCCACGTGATTGCCCTACCTGGCCCACGTGATTGCCCCACCTGGCCCACGTGATTTCCCCTGGGGGCCCTCGTAATTTCCCCTGGGGGCCCACGTGATTGCCCCTGGTGGCCCACGTGATTGCGACACCTGGCCCACGTGATTGCCCAACCTGGCCCACGTGATTGCCCCACCTGGCCCACGTGATTTCCCCTGGAGGCCCACGTGATTTCCCCTGGGGGCCCACGTGATTTCCCCTGGGGGCCCACGTCCTTTCCCCTGGGGGCCCACGTGATTGCCCCTGGGGGCCCACGTGATTTCCCCTGAGGGCCCACGTGATTGCCCCACCTGGCCCACGTGATTTCCCCTGGGGGCCCTCGTGATTTCTCCTGGGGGCCCACGTGATTGCCCCACCTGGCCCACGTGATTTCCCCTGGGGGCCCACGTGATTTGCCCTGGGGGCCCACGTGATTTGCCTTGGGAGCCCACGTGATTTCCCCTGGGGGCCCCCGTGATTTCCCCTGGGGGCCGACGTGATTGTCCCTGTGGGCCCACGTGATTGCCCCTGGGGGCCCACGTGATTGCCCCTGGTGGCCACGTTATTGCCCCACATGGCCCACGTGATTTCCCCTGGGGTCCCACGTGATTTCCCCTGGGGGCCCACGTGATTTCCCCTGGGGGCCCACGTGATTTCCCCTGGGGGCCCACGTGATTTCCCCTGGGGGCCCACGTGATTTCCCCTGGGGGCCCACGTGATGGCCACACCTGGCCCACGTGATTGCCCCACCTGGCCCAAGTGATTGCCCCACCTGTCCCACGTGATTTCCCCTGGGGGCCCACGGGATTTCTCCTGGGGGCCCACGTGATTTCCCCCTGCGACCCACGTGATTTCCCCTGGGGGCCGACTTGATTTCCCCTGGGGACCCACGTGATTTCCCCTAGGGGCCCACGTGATTTCCCCTCGGGGCCCACGTTATTTCCCCTGGGGGCCCACAGGATTTGCCCTGGGGTCCCACGTGATTTTCCCTGGGGGCCCACGTGATTTCCCCTGGGGGCCCACGTGATTTCCCCTGGGGGCCCACGTGATTTCCCCTGGGGGACCACGTGATTTCCCCTGGGGGCCCACGTGACCCTGGGGGCCCAAGTGATTGCTCCACCTGGTCCACGTAATTGCCCCACCTGGCCCACGTGATTGCCCCACCTGGCCCACGTGATTGCCCCACCTGGCCCACGTGATTTCCCCTGGGGGCCCAAGTGATTGCTCCACCTGGTCCACGTAATTGCCACACCTGGCCCACGTGATTGCCCCACCTGGCCCACGTGATTTCCCCTGGGGGCCCAAGTGATTGCTCCACCTGGCCCACGTGATTGCCCCACCTGGCCCACGTGATTGCCCCACCTGGCCCACGTGATTTCCCCTGGGGGCCCACGTGATTTCCCCTAGGGGCCCACGTGATTTCCCCTGGGGGCCCACGTGATTTCCCCTGGAGGCCCACGTGATTTCCCCTGGGGCCCACGTGATATCCCCTGGGGGCCCACGTGATTGCTCAACTTGGCCCCCGTGATTGCTCCACCTGGCCCACGTGAATGCCCCACCTGGCCCACGTGATTGCCACACCTGTCCCACGTGATTTCCCCTGGGGGCCCACGTGATTTCCCCTGGGGGCCCACGTGATTTGCCCTGGGGGCCCTCGTGATTTCCCCTGGGGGCCCACGTGATTGCCCCACCTGGCCCACGTGATTGCCCCACCTGGCCCACGTGATTTCCCCTGGGGGCCCACGTGATTTCCCCTGGGGGACCACGTGATTTCTCCTGGGGGCCCACGTGATTTCCCCTGGGGGCCCACGTGATTGCTCCACCTGGTCCAAGTAATTGCCCCACCTGGCCCACGTGATTGCGCTACCTGGCCCACGTGATTGCCCCACCTGGCCCACGTGATTTCCCCTGGGGGCCCTCGTAATCTCCCCTGGGGGCCCACGTGATTGCCCCACCTGGCCCACGTGATTTCCCCTGGGGGCCCTCGTGATTTCCCCTGGGGGCCCACGTGATTGCCCCACCTGGCCCACGTGATTTCCCCTGGGGGCCGACGTGTTTTGCCCTGGGGGCCCACGTGATTTGCCTTGGGGGCCCACGTGATTTCCCCTGGGGGCCCACGTGATTTCCCCTGGGGGCCACGTGATTTCCCCTGGGGGCCCACTTGATTTCCCCTGGGGGCCCACGTGATTACCACACCTGGCCCACGTGATTGCCCCACCTGGCCCACGTGATTGCCCCACCTGGCCCACGTGATTTCCCCTGGGGGCCCACGGGATTTCTCCTGGGGGCCCACGTGATTTCCCCTGGGGGCCCACGTGATTTCCCCTGGGGGCCCACGTGATTTCCCCTGTGGGCCCACGTTATTTTCCCTGGGGGCCCACGTGATTTGCCCTGGGGGCCCACGTGATTTCCCCTGGGGGCCCACGTGATTTCCCCTGGGGGCCCACGTGATTTCCCCTGGGGGCCCACGTGATTTCCCCTGGGGGCCCACATGATTTCCCCTGGGGGCCCACGTGATTGCTCCACCTGATCCACGTAATTGCCCCACCTGGCCCACGTGATTGCCCCACCTGGCCCACGTGATTGCCCCACCTTGCCCACGTGATTTCCCCTGGGGGCCCTCGTGATTTCCCGTGGGGGCCCACGTGATTGCCCCACCTGGCCCACGTGATTTCCCCTGGGGGCCCACGTGATTTCCCCTGGGGGCCCACGTGATTTCCCCTGGGGGCCAACGTGATTTCCCCTGGGGGCCCACGTGATTTCCCCTGGGGGCCCACGTGATTTCCCCTGGGGGCCCAAGTGATTCCCCACCTGGCCCACGTGATTTCCGCTGGGGGCCCACGTGATTTCCCCTGGGGGCCCACGTGATTTCCCCTGGGGGCCCACGTGATTGCCCACCTGGCCCACGTGATTTCCCCTGGGGGCCCTCGTGATTTCCCCTGGGGGCCCACGTGATTGCCCCACCTGGCCCACGTGATTTCCCCTGGGGGCCCACGTGATATCCCCTGGGGGCCCACGTGATTTCCCCTGGGGGCCCACGTGATTTCCCCTGGAGGCCCACGTGATTTCCCCTGGGGCCCACGTGATTTCCCCTGGGGGCCCACGTGATTGCTCAACTTGGCCCCCGTGATTGCTCCACCTGGCCCACGTGATTGCCCCACCTGGCCCACGTGATTGCCACACCTGTCCCACGTGATTTCCCCTGGGGGCCCACGTGATTTCCCCTGGGGGCCCACGTGATTTGCCCTGGGGGCCCTCGTGATTTCCCCTGGGGGCCCACGTGATTGCCCCACCTGGCCCACGTGATTGCCCCACCTGGCCCACGTGATTTCCCCTGGGGGCCCACGTGATTTCCCCTGGGGGCCCACGTAATTTCCCCTGGGGGACCACGTGATTTCCCCTGGGGGCCCACGTGATTTCCCCTGGGGGCCCACGTGATTGCTCCACCTGGTCCACGTAATTGCCCCACCTGGCCCACGTGATTGCCCTACCTGGCCCACGTGATTGCCCCACCTGGCCCCCGTGATTTCCCCTGGGGGCCCTCGTAATTTCCCCTGGGTGCCCACGTGATTGCCCCACATGGCCCACGTGATTTCCCCTGGGGGCCCACGTGATTTCCCCTGGGGGCCCACGTGATTGCCCCACCTGGCCCACGTGATTTCCCCTGGGGGCCCTCGTGATTTCCCCTGGGGGCCTACGTGATTTCCCCTGGGGGCCCACGTGATTTCCCCTAGGGGCCCACGTGATTGCTCAACCTGGCCCACGTGATTGCCCCACCTGGCCCACGTGATTGCCCCACCTGGCCCACGAGATTTCCCCTGGGGGCCCACGTGATTTCCCCTGGGGGCCCACGTGCTTTCCCCTGGGGGCCCACGTGATTGCCCCTGGGGGCCCACGTGATTTCCCCTGGGGGCCCACGTGATTTCCCCTGGGGGCCCACGTGATTGCCCCACCTGGCCCACGTGATTTCCCCTGGGGGCCCACGTGATTTCCCCTGGGGGCCCACGTGATTGCCCCTGGGGGCCCACGTGATTTCCCCTGGGGGCCCACGTGCTTTCCCCTGGGGGCCCACGTGATTGCCCCTGGGGGCCCACGTGATTTCCCCTGGGGGCCCACGTGATTTCCCCTGGGGGCCCACGTGATTGCCCCACCTGGCCCACGTGATTTCCCCTGGGGCCCCTCGTGATTTCCCCTGGGGGCCCACGTGATTGCCCCACCTGGCCCACGTGATTTCCCCTGGGGGCCCACGTGATTTGCCCTGGGGGACCAGGTGATTTGCCTTGGGGGCCCACGTGATTTCCCCTGGGGGCCCACGTGATTTCCCCTGGGGGCCCACGTGATTGTCCCTGTGGGCCCACGTGATTGCCCCTGGGTGCCCACATGATTGCCCCTGGTGGCCCACGTTATTGCCCCACCTGGCCCACGTGATTTCCCCTGGGGGCCCACGTGATTTCCCCTGGGGGCCCACGTGATTTCCCCTGGGGGCCCACGTGATTTCCCCTGGGGGCCCACGTGATTTCTCCTGGGGGCCCACGTGATTTCCCCTGGGGGCCCACGTGATGGCCACACCTGGCCCACGTGATTGCCCCACCTGGCCCAAGTGATTGACCCACCTGGCCCACGTGATTTCCCCTGGGGGCCCACGGGATTTCTCCTGGGGGCCCACGTGATTTCCTCTGGCGGCCCACGTGATTTCCCCTGGGGACCCACGTGATTTCCCATGGGGTCCCATGTGATTGCCCCTGGGGGCCCACGTGATTTCCCCTGGGGGCCCACGTCCTTTCCCCTGGGGGCCCACGTGATTGCCCCTAGGGGCCCACGTGATTTCCCCTGGGGGCCCACGTGATTGCTCCACCTGGCCCACGTGATTTCCCCTGGGGGCCCTCGTGATTTCCCCTGGGGGCCCACGTGATTGCCCCACCTGGCCCACGTGATTTCCCCTGGGGGCCCACGTGATTTGCCCTGGGTGCCCACGTGATTTGCCTTGGGAGCCCACGTGATTTCCCCTGGGGGCCCACGTGATTTCCCCTGGGGGCCCACGTGATTGTCCCTGTGGGCCCACGTGATTGCCCCTGGGGGCCCACGTGATTGCCCCACCTGTCCCACGTGATTTCCCCTGGGGGCCCTCGTAATTTCCCCTGGGGGCCCACGTGATTGCCCCACCTGGCCCACGTGATTTCCCCTGGGGGCCCACGTGATTACCCCTGGGGGCCCACGTGATTTCCCCTGGGGGCCCACGTGATTTGCCCTGGGGGCCCACGTGATTTGCTTTGGGGGCCCACGTGATTTCCCCTGGGGGCCCACGTGATTTCTTCTGGGGGCCCACGTGATTGCCCCTGGTGGCCCACGTGATTGCCACACCTGGCCCACGTGATTGCCCCACCTGGCCCACGTGATTGCCCCACCTGGCCCACGTGATTTCCCCTGGGGGCCCACGTGATTTCCCCTGGGGGCCCACGTGATTTCCCCTGGGGGCCCACGTGATTTCCCCTGGGGCCCACGTGATTGCCCCTGGGGGCCCACGTGATTGCCCCTGGTGGCCCACGTGATTTCCCCTGGGGGCCCTCGTGATTTCCCCTGGGGGCCCACGTGATTTCCCCTGGGGGCCCACGTGATTGCCCCTGGGGGCCCACGTGATTTCCCCTGGGGGCCCACGTGCTTTCCCCTGGGGGCCCACGTGATTGCCCCTGGGGGCCCACGTGATTTCCCCTGGGGGCCCACGTGATTTCCCCTGGGGGCCCACGTGATTGCCCCACCTGGCCCACGTGATTTCCCCTGGGGGCCCTCGTGATTTCCCCTGGGGGCCCACGTGATTGCCCCACCTGGCCCACGTGATTTCCCCTGGGGGCCCACGTGTTTTGCCCTGCGGGCCCACGTGATTTGCCTTGGGGGCCCACGTGATTTCCCCTGGGGGCCCACGTGATTTCCCCTGGGGGCCACGTGATTTCCCCTGGGGGCCCACTTGATTTCCCCTGGGGGCCCACGTGATTACCACACCTGGCCCACGTGATTGCCCCACCTGGCCCACGTGATTGCCCCACCTGGCCCACGTGATTTCCCCTGGGGGCCCACGGGATTTCTCCTGGGGGCCCACGTGATTTCCCCTGGGGGCCCACGTGATTTCCCCTGGGGGCCCACGTGATTTCCCCTGTGGGCCCACGTGATTTGCCCTGGGGGCCCACGTGATTTGCCCTGGGGGCCCACGTGATTTCCCCTGGGGGCCCACGTGATTTCCCCTGGGGGCCCACGTGATTTCCCCTGGGGGCCCACGTGATTTCCCCTGGGGGCCCACGTGATTTCCCCTGGGGGCCCACGTGATTGCTCCACCTGGTCCCCGTAATTGCCCCACCTGGCCCACGTGATTGCCCCACCTGGCCCACGTGATTGCCCCACCTGGCCCACGTGATTTCCCCTGGGGGCCCTCGTGATTTCCCGTGGGGGCCCACGTGATTGCCCCACCTGGCCCACGTGATTTCCCCTGGGGGCCCACGTGATTTCCCCTGGGCGCCCACGTGATTGCCCTGGGGGCCCACGTGATTTGCCTTGGGGGCCCACTTGATTTCCCCTTGGGGCCCACGTGATTTCCCCTGGGGGCCCACGTGATTGCCCCTGTGGGCCCACGTGATTGCCCCTGGGGGCCCACGTGATTGCCCCTGGTGGCCCACGTAATTGCCCCACCTGGTCCACGTGATTTCCCCTTGGGGCCCACGTGATTTCCCCTGGGGGCCCACGTGATTTCCCCTGGGGGCCCACGTGATTGCCCCAACTGGCCCACGTGTTTTCCCCTGGGGGCCCACGTGATGTCTCCTGGGGGCCCAGGTGATTTCCCCTGGGGGCCCACGTGATTTCCCCTGGGGGCCCACGTGATTTCCCCTGGGGGCCCACGTGATTTCCCCTGGGGGCCCACGTCATTGCCCCACCTGGCCCACGTGATTGCCCCACCTGGCCCACGTGATTTCCCCTGGGGGCCCACGTGATGTCTCCTGGGGGCCCAGGTGATTTCCCCTGGGGGCCCACGTGATTTCCCCTGGGGGCCCACGTGATTTCCCCTGGGGGCCCACGTGATTTCCCCTGGGGGCCCACGTCATTGCCCCACCTGGCCCACGTGATTGCCCCACCTGGCCCACGTGATTTCCCCTGGGGGCCCACGTGATTTCCCCTGGGGGCCCAGGTGATTTCCCCTGGGGGCCCACGTGATTTCCCCTGGGGGCCCACGTGATTTCCCCTGGGGCCCCACGTGATTTCCCCTGGGGGCCCACGTGATTTCCCCTGGGGGCCCACGTGATTTCCACTGGGGGCCCACGTGCTTTCCCCTGGGGGCCCACGTGATTGCCCCTGGGGGCCCACGTGATTTCCCCTGGGGGCCCACGTGATTTCCCCTAGGGGCCCACGTGATTGCTCAACCTGGCCCACGTGATTGCCCCACCTGGCCTACGTGATTGCCCCACCTGGCCTACGTGATTTCCCCTGGGGGCCCACGTGATTTCCCCTGGGGGCCCACGTGCTTTCCCCTGGGGGCCCACGTGATTGCCCCTGGGGGCACACGTGATTTCCCCTGGGGGCCCACGTCCTTTCCCCTGGGGGCCCACGTGATTGCCCCTGGGGGCCCACGTGATTTCCCCTGAGGGCCCACGTGATTGCCCCACCTGGCCCACGTGATTTCCCCTGGGGGCCCTCGTGATTTCCCCTGGGGGCCCACGTGATTGCCCCACCTGGCCCACGTGATTTCCCCTGGGGGCCCACGTGCTTTCCCCTGGGGGCCCACGTGATTGCCCCTGGGGGCCCACGTGATTTCCCCTGGGAGCCCACGTCCTTTCCCCTGGGGGCCCACGTGATTGCCCCTGGGGGCCCACGTGATTTCCCCTGAGGGCCCACGTGATTGCCCCACCTGGCCCACGTGATTTCCCCTGGGGGCCCACGTGATTTCCCCTGGGGGCCCATGTCCTTTCCCCTGGGGGCCCACGTGATTGCCCCAGGGGGCCCACGTGATTTCCCCTGAGGGCCCACGTGATTGCCCCACCTGGCCCACGTGATTTCCCCTGGGGGCCCACGTGATTTGCCCTGGGGGCCCACGTGATTTCCCCTGGGGGCCCACGTGATTGTCCCTGTGGGCCCACGTGATTGCCCCTGGGGGCCCACGTGATTGCCCCTGGTGGCCCACGTTATTGCCCCACCTGGCCCACGTGATTTCCCCTGGTGGCCCACGTGATTTCCCCTGGGGTCCCACGTGATTGCCCCTGGGGGCCCACGTGATTTCCCCTGGGGGCCCACGTCCTTTCCCCTGGGGGCCCACGTGATTGCCCCTGGGGGCCCACGTGATTTCCCCTGAGGGCCCACGTGATTGCCCCACCTGGCCCACGTGATTTCCCCTGCGGGCCCTCGTGATTTCCCCTGGGGGCCCACGTGATTGCCCCACCTGGCCCACGTGATTTCCCCTGGGGGCCCACGTGATTTGCCCTGGGGGCCCACGTGATTTGCCTTGGTAGCCCACGTGATTTCCCCTGGGGGCCCCCGTGATTTCCCCTGGGGGCCGACGTGATTGTCCCTGTGGGCCCACGTGATTGCCCCTGGGGGCCCACGTGATTGCCCCTGGTGGCCACGTTATTGCCCCACCTGGCCCACGTGATTTCCCCTGGGGTCCCACGTGATTTCCCCTGGGGGCTCACGTGATTTCCCCTGGGGGCCCACGTGATTTCCCCTGGGGGCCCACGTGATTTCCCCTGGGGGCCCACGTGATTTCCCCTGGGGGCCCACGTGATGGCCACACCTGGCCCACGTGATTGCCCCACCTGGCCCAAGTGATTGCCCCACCTGGCCCACGTGATTTCCCCTGGGGGCCCACGGGATTTCTCCTGGGGGCCCACGTGATTTCCCCCGGCGACCCACGTGATTTCCCCTGGGGGCCGACTTGATTTCCCCTGGGGACCCACGTGATTTCCCCTAGGGGCCCACGTGATTTCCCCTCGGGGCCCACGTTATTTCCCCTGGGGGCCCACGGGATTTGCCCTGGGGTCCCACGTGATTTGCCCTGGGGGCCCACGTGATTTCCCCTGGGGGCCCACGTGATTTCCCCTGGGGGCCCACGTGATTTCCCCTGGGGGCCCACGTGATTTCCCCTGGGGGCCCACGTGATTTCCCCTGGGGGCCCAAGTGATTGCTCCACCTGGTCCACGTAATTGCCCCACCTGGCCCACGTGATTGCCCCACCTGGCCCACGTGATTGCCCCACCTGGCCCACGTGATTTCCCCTGGGGGCCCACGTGATTGCTCCACCTGGGGCCCACGTGATTTCCCCTGGGGGCCCACGTGATTTCCCCTGGGGGCCCACGTGATTGCCCCTGTGGGCCCACGTGATTGCCCCTGGGGGCCCACGTGATTGCCCCTGGTGGCCCACGTGATTTCCCCTGGGGGCCCACGTGATTTCCCCTGGGGGCCCACGTGATTTCCCCTGGGGGCCCACGTGATTGCCCCTCGGGGCCCACGTGATTTCCCCTGGGGGCCCACGTGCTTTCCCCTGGGGGCCCACGTGATTGCCCCTGGGGGCCCACGTGATTTCCCCTGGGGGCCCACGTGATTTCCCCTGGGGGCCCACGTGATTGCCCCACCTGGCCCACGTGATTTCCCCTGGGGGCCCTCGTGATTTCCCCTGGGGGCCCACGTGATTGCCCCACCTGGCCCACGTGATTTCCCCTGGGGGCCGACGTGTTTTGCCCTGGGGGCCCACGTGATTTCCCCTAGGGGCCCACGTGATTTCCCCTGGGGGCCCACGTGATTTCCCCTGGGGGCCCACGTGATTTCCCCTGGGGGCCCACGTGATTTCCCCTGGGGGCCCACGTGATTGCTCAACTTGGCCCCCGTGATTGCTCCACCTGGCCCACGTGAATGCCCCACCTGGCCCACGTGATTGCCACACCTGGCCCACGTGATTTCCCCTGGGGGCCCACGTGATTTCCCCTGGGGGCCCACGTGATTTGCCCTGGGGGCCCTCGTGATTTCCCCTGGGGGCCCACGTGATTGCCCCACCTGGCCCACGTGATTGCCCCACCTGGCCCCCGTGATTTCCCCTGGGGGCCCACGTGATTTCCCCTGGGGGCCCACGTGATTTCCCCTGGGGGCCCACGTGATTTCCCCTGGGGGCCCACGTGATTTCCCCTGGGGGCCCACGTGATTGCTCCACCTGGTCCACGTAATTGCCCCACCTGGCCCACGTGATTGCCCTACCTGGCCCACGTGATTGCCCCACCTGGCCCACGTGATTTCCCCTGGGGGCCCTCGTAATTTCCCCTGGGGGCCCACGTGATTGCCCCTGGTGGCCCACGTGATTGCGACACCTGGCCCACGTGATTGCCCCACCTGGCCCACGTGATTTCCCCTGGAGGCCCACGTGATTTCCCCTGGGGTCCCACGTGATTTCCCCTGGGGGCCCACGTCCTTTCCCCTGGGGGCCCACGTGATTGCCCCTGGGGGCCCACGTGATTTCCCCTGAGGGCCCACGTGATTGCCCCACCTGGCCCACGTGATTTCCCCTGGGGGCCCTCGTGATTTCTCCTGGGGGCCCACGTGATTGCCCCACCTGGCCCACGTGATTTCCCCTGGGGGCCCACGTGATTTGCCCTGGGGGCCCACGTGATTTGCCTTGGGAGCCCACGTGATTTCCCCTGGGGGCCCCCGTGATTTCCCCTGGGGGCCGACGTGATTGTCCCTGTGGGCCCACGTGATTGCCCCTGGGGGCCCACGTGATTGCCCCTGGTGGCCACGTTATTGCCCCACCTGGCCCACGTGATTTCCCCTGGGGTCCCACGTGATTTCCCCTGGGGGCCCACGTGATTTCCCCTGGGGGCCCACGTGATTTCCCCTGGGGGCCCACGTGAGTTCCCCTGGGGGCCCACGTGATTTCCCCTGGGGGCCCACGTGATTTCCCCTGGGGGCCCACGTGATTGCCCCACCTGGCCCACGTGATTGCCCCACCTGGCCCACGTGATTTCCCCTGGGGGCCCACGTGATTTCCCCTGGGGGCCCACGTGATTTCCCCTGGCCCACGTGATTTCCCCTGGGGGCCCACGTGATTTCCCCTGGGGCCCACGTGATTTCCCCTGGGGGCCCACGTGATTTCCCCTGGGGGCCCACGTGATTTCCCCTGGGGGCCCACGGGATTTCCCCTGGGGGCCCACGTGATTTGCCCTGGGGGCCCACGTGATTTCCCCTGGGGGCCCACGTGATTTCCCCTGGGGGCCCACGTGATTTCCCCTGGGGGACCACGTGATTTCCCCTGGGGGCCCTCGTGATTTCCCCTGGGGGCCCACGTAATTGCTCCACCTGGTCCACGTAATTGCCCCACCTGGCCCACGTGATTGCCCCACCTGGCCCACGTGATTGCCCCACCTGGCCCACGTGATTTCCCCTGGGGGCCCAAGTGATTGCTCCACCTGGTCCACGTAATTGCCACACCTGGCCCACGTGATTTCCCCTGGGGGCCCACGTGATTTCCCCTGGGGGCCCACGTGATTTCCCCTGGGGGCCCACGTGATTGCCCCCTGGCCCACGTGATTGCCCCACCTGGCCCACGTGATTTCCCCTGGGGGCCCACGTGATTTCCCCTGGGGGCCCACGTGATTTCCCCTGGGGGCCCACGTGATTTCCCCTGGGGGCCCACGTGATTTCCCCTGGGGTCCCACGTGATATCCCCTGGGGGCCCACGTGATTGCTCAACTTGGCCCCCGTGATTGCTCCACCTGGCCCACGTGAATGCCCCACCTGGCCCACGTGATTGCCACACCTGTCCCACGTGATTTCCCCTGGGGGCCCACGTGATTTCCACTGGGGGCCCACGTGATTTGCCCTGGGGGCCCACGTGATTGCTCCACCTGGGGGCCCACGTGATTGCCCCACCTGGCCCACGTGATTGCCCCACCTGGCCCACGTGATTTCCCCTGGGGGCCCACGTGATTTCCCCTGGGGGCCCACGTGATTTCCCCTGGGGGCCCACGTGATTTCCCCTGGGGGCCCACGTGATTTCCCCTGGGGGCCCACGTGATTTCCCCTGGGGGCCCACGTGATTTCCCCTGGGGGCCCACGTGATTGCTCCCCTGGGGGCCCACGTGATTTCCCCTGGGGGCCCACGTGATTTCCCCTGGGGGCCCACGTGATTTCCCCTGGGGGCCCACGTGATTTCTCCTGGGGGCCCACGTGATTTGCCCTGGGGGCACTCGTGATTTCCCCTGGGGGTCCTCGTGATTACCCCACCTGGCCCACGTGATTGCCCCACCTGGCCCACGTGATTTCCCCTGGGGGCCCACGTGATTTCCCCTGGGGGCCCACGTGATTTCCCCTGTGGGCCCACGTGATTGCTCCACCTGGACCACGTGATAGCCCCACCTGGCCCACGTGATTTCCCCTGGGGGCCCACGTGATTTCCCCTGGGGGCCCACGTGATTTCCCCTGGGGGCCCACGTGATTTCCCCTGGGGGCCCACGTGATTTCCCCTGGGGGCCCACGTGATTTCCCCTGGGGGCCCACGTGATTTCCCCTGGGGGCCCACGTGATTTCCCCTGGGGGCCCACGTGATTTCCCCTGGGGGCCCACGTGATGTGCCCCACCTGGGGGCCCTCGTGATTTCCCCTGGGGGCCCACGTGATTGCCCCACCTGGCCCACGTGATTGCCCCACCTGGCCCACGTGATTGCCCCACCTGGCCCACGTGATTTCCCCTGGGGGCCCACGTGATTTCCCCTGGGGGCCCACGTGATTGCTCCACCTGGGGGCCCACGTGATTTCCCCTTGGGGCCCACGTGATTTCCCCTGGGGGCCCACGTGATTTCCCGTGGGGGCCCACGTGATTTCCCCTGGGGGCCCACGTGATTGCCCCACCTGGCCCACGTGATTGCCCCACCTGGCCCACGTGATTTCCCCTGGGGGCCCACGTGATTTCCCCTGGGGGCCCACGTGATTTCCCCTGGGGGCCCACGTGATTTCCCCTGGGGGCCCACGTGATTTCCCCTGGGGGCCCACGTGATTTCCCCTGGGGGCCCACGTGATTTCCCCTGGGGGCCCACGTGATTGCTCCACCTGGCCCACGTGATTGCCCCACCTGGCCCAAGTGAATTCCCCTGGGGGCCCACGTGATTTCCCCTGGGGGCCCACGTGATTTCCCCTGGGGGCCCACGTGATTTCCCCTGGGGGCCCACGTGATTTCCCCTGGGGGCCCACGTGATTTCCCCTGGGGGCCCACGTGATTTGCCCTGGGGGCCCTCGTGATTTCCCCTGGGGGCCCACGTGATTGCCCCACCTGGCCCACGTGATTGCCCCACCTGGCCCACGTGATTTCCCCTGGGGGCCCACGTGATTTCCCCTGGGGGCCCACGTGATTTCCCCTGGGGGCCCACGTGATTGCCCCACCTGGCCCACGTGATTGCCCCACCTGGCCCACGTGATTTCCCCTGGGGGCCCACGTGATTTCCCCTGGGGGCCCACGTGATTTCCCCTGTGGGCCCACGTGATTGCTCCACCTGGCCCACGTGATTGCCCCACCTGGCCCACGTGATTTCCCCTGGGGGCCCACGTGATTTCCCCTGGGGGCCCACGTGATTTCCCCTGGGGGCCCACGTGATTTCCCCTGGGGGCCCACGTGATTTCCCCTGGGGGCCCACGTGATTTCCCCTGGGGGCCCACGTGATTTCCCCTGGGGGCCCACGTGATTTCCCCTGGGGGCCCACGTGATTTCCCCTGGGGGCCCACGTGATTTCCCCTGGGGGCCCACGTGATTTCCCCTGGGGGCCCACGTGATTGCCCCACCTGGCCCACGTGATTGCCCCACCTGGCCCACGTGATTTCCCCTGGGGGCCCACGTGATTTCCCCTGGGGGCCCACGTGATTTCCCCTGGGGGCCCACGTGATTTCCCCTGGGGGCCCACGTGATTGCTCCACCTGTGGGCCCACGTGATTGCTCCACCTGGCCCACGTGATTTCCCCTGGGGGCCCACGTGATTTCCCCTGGGGGCCCACGTGATTTCCCCTGGGGGCCCACGTGATTGCTCCCCTGGGGGCCCACGTGATTGCCCCACCTGGCCCACGTGATTTCCCCTGGGGGCCCACGTGATTTCCCCTGGGGGCCCCCGTGATTTCCCCTGGGGGCCCACGTGATTTCCCCTGGGGGCCCACGTGATTGCTCCACCTGGCCCACGTGATTGCCCCACCTGGCCCACGTGATTTCCCCTGGGGGCCCACGTGATTTCCCCTGGGGGCCCACGTGATTTCCCCTGGGGGCCCACGTGATTGCTCCACCTGGCCCACGTGATTTCCCCTGGGGGCCCACGTGATTTCCCCTGGGGGCCCACGTGATTTCCCCTGGGGGCCCACGTGATTTCCCCTGGGGGCCCACGTGATTTCCCCTGGGGGCCCACGTGATTTCCCCTGGGGGCCCACGTGATTGCCCCACCTGGCCCACGTGATTGCCCCACCTGGCCCACGTGATTTCCCCTGGGGGCCCACGTGATTTCCCCTGGGGGCCCACGTGATTTCCCCTGGGGGCCCACGTGATTGCTCCACCTGGCCCACGTGATTGCCCCACCTGGCCTACGTGATTGCCCCACCTGGCCCACGTGATTTCCCCTGGGGGCCCACGTGATTTCCCCTGGGGGCCCACGTGATTTCCCCTGGGGGCCCACGTGATTTCCCCTGGGGGCCCACGTGATTTCCCCTGGGGGCCCACGTGATTTCCCCTTGGGGCCCACGTGATTTCCCCTGGGGGCCCACGTGATTTCCCCTGGGGGCCCACGTGATTTCCCCTGGGGGCCCACGTGATTCCCCACCTGGCCCACGTGATTTCCCCTGGGGGCCCACGTGATTTCCCATGTGGGCCCACGTGATTGCCCCTGGGGGCCCACGTGATTGCCCCACCTGGCCCACGTGATTTCCCCTGGGGGCCCACGTGATTTCCCCTGGGGGCCCACGTGATTTCCCCTGGGGGCCCACGTGATTTCCCCTGGGGGCCCACGTGATTTCCCCTGGGGGCCCACGTGATTTCCCCTGGGGGCCCACGTGATTTCCCCTGGGGGCCCACGTGATATCCCCTGGGGGCCCACGTGATTTCCCCTGGGGGCCCACGTGATTTCCCCTGGGGGCCCTCGTGATTTCCCCTGGGGGCCCACGTGATTGCCCCACCTGGCCCACGTGATTGCCCCACCTGGCCCACGTGATTTCCCCTGGGGGCCCACGTGATTTCCCCTGGGGGCCCACGTGATTTCCCCTGGGGGCCCACGTGATTGCTCCACCTGGCCCACGTGATTTCCCCTGGGGGCCCACGTGATTTCCCCTGGGGGCCCACGTGATTTCCCCTGGGGGCCCACGTGATTTCCCCTGGGGGCCCACGTGATTTCCCCTGGGGGCCCACGTGATTTCCCCTGTGAGCCCACGTGATTGCTCCACCTGGGGGCCCACGTGATTTCCCCTGGGGGCCCACGTGATTTCCCCGGGTGGCCCACGTGATTTCCCCTGGGGGCCCACGTGATTTCCCCTGGGGGCCCACGTGATTTCCCCTGGGGGCCCACGTGATTTCCCCTGGGGGCCCACGTGATTGCCCCACCTGGCCCACGTGATTGCCCCACCTGGCCCACGTGATTGCCCCACCTGGCCCACGTGATTTCCCCTGGGGGCCCACGTGATTTCCCCTGGGGGCCCACGTGATTGCTCCACCTGGCCCACGTGATTGCCCCACCTGGCCTACGTGATTGCCCCACCTGGCCCACGTGATTTCCCCTGGGGGCCCACGTGATTTCCCCTGGGGGCCCACGTGATTTCCCCTGGGGGCCCACGTGATTTCCCCTGGGGGCCCACGTGATTTCCCCTGGGGGCCCACGTGATTTCCCCTGGGGGCCCACGTGATTTCCCCTGGGGGCCCACGTGATTTCCCGTGGGGGCCCACGTGATTTCCCCTGGGGGCCCACGTGATTGCCCCACCTGGCCCACGTGATTTCCCCTGGGGGCCCACGTGATTTCCCCTGGGGGCCCACGTGATTTCCCCTGTGGGCCCACGTGATTGCTCGACCTGGCCCACGTGATTGCCCCACCTGGCCCACGTGATTTCCCCTGGGGGCCCACGTGATTTCCCCTGGGGGCCCACGTGATTTCCCCTGGGGGCCCACGTGATTTCCCCTGGGGGCCCACGTGATTTCCCCTGGGGGCCCACGTGATTTCCCCTGGGGGCCCTCGTGATTTCCCCTGGGGGCCCACGTGATTGCCCCACCTGGCCCACGTGATTGCCCCACCTGGCCCACGTGATTTCCACTGGGGGCCCACGTGATTTCCCCTGTGGGCCCACGTGATTGCTCCACCTGGCCCACGTGATTGCCCCACCTGGCCCACGTGATTTCCCCTGGGGGCCCACGTGATTTCCCCTGGGGGCCCACGTGATTTCCCCTGGGGGCCCACGTGATTTCCCCTGGGGGCCCACGTGATTTCCCCTGGGGGCCCTCGTGATTTCCCCTGGGGGCCCACGTGATTGCCCCACCTGGCCCACGTGATTGCCCCACCTGGCCCACGTGATTTCCCCTGGGGGCCCACGTGATTTCCCCTGGGGGCCCACGTGATTTCACCTGTGGGCCCACGTGATTGCTCCACCTGGCCCACGTGATTGCCCCACCTGGCCCACGTGATTTCCCCTGGGGGCCCACGTGATTTCCCCTGGGGGCCCACGTGATTTCCCCTGGGGGCCCACGTGATTTCCCCTGGGGGCCCACGTGATTTCCCCTGGGGGCCCACGTGATTTCCCCTGGGGGCCCACGTGATTTCCCCTGGGGGCCCACGTGATTTCCCCTGGGGGCCCACGTGATTTCCCCTGGGGGCCCACGTGATTTCCCCTGGGGGCCCACGTGATTTCCCCTGGGGGCCCACGTGATTTCCCCTGGGGGCCCACGTGATTTCCCCTGTGAGCCCACGTGATTTCCCCTGGGGGCCCACGTGATTTCCCCTGGGGGCCCACGTGATTTCCCCAGGTGGCCCACGTGATTTCCCCTGGGGGCCCACGTGATTTCCCCTGGGGGCCCACGTGATTTCCCCTGGGGGCCCACGTGATTTCCCCTGGGGGCCCACGTGATTGCCCCACCTGGCCCACGTGATTGCCCCACCTGGCCCACGTGATTGCCCCACCTGGCCCACGTGATTTCCCCTGGGGGCCCACGTGATTTCCCCTGGGGGCCCACGTGATTGCTCCACCTGGCCCACGTGATTGCCCCACCTGGCCTACGTGATTGCCCCACCTGGCCCACGTGATTTCCCCTGGGGGCCCACGTGATTTCCCCTGGGGGCCCACGTGATTTCCCCTGGGGGCCCACGTGATTTCCCCTGGGGGCCCACGTGATTTCCCCTGGGGGCCCACGTGATTTCCCCTTGGGGCCCACGTGATTTCCCCTGGGGGCCCACGTGATTTCCCGTGGGGGCCCACGTGATTTCCCCTGGGGGCCCACGTGATTGCCCCACCTGGCCCACGTGATTTCCCCTGGGGGCCCACGTGATTTCCCATGTGGGCCCACGTGATTGCTCCACCTGGCCCACGTGATTGCCCCACCTGGCCCACGTGATTTCCCCTGGGGGCCCACGTGATATCCCCTGGGGGCCCACGTGATTTCCCCTGGGGGCCCACGTGATTTCCCCTGGGGGCCCACGAGATTTCCCTTGGGGGCCCACGTGATTTCCCCTGGGGGCCCACGTGATTTCCCCTGGGGGCCCACGTGATATCCCCTGGGGGCCCACGTGATTTCCCCTGGGGGCCCACGTGATTTCCCCTGGGGGCCCTCGTGATTTCCCCTGGGGGCCCACGTGATTGCCCCACCTGGCCCACGTGATTGCCCCACCTGGCCCACGTGATTTCCCCTGGGGGCCCACGTGATTTCCCCTGGGGGCCCACGTGATTTCCCCTGTGGGCCCACGTGATTGCTCCACCTGGCCCTCGTGATTGCCCCACCTGGCCCACGTGATTTCCCCTGGGGGCCCACGTGATTTCCCCTGGGGGCCCACGTGATTTCCCCTGGGGGCCCACGTGATTTCCCCTGGGGGCCCACGTGATTTCCCCTGGGGGCCCACGTGATTTCCCCTGGGGGCCCACGTGATTTCCCCTGGGGGCCCACGTGATTTCCCCTGGGGGCCCACGTGATTTCCCCTGGGGGCCCTCGTGATTTCCCCTGGGGGCCCACGTGATTGCCCCACCTGGCCTACGTGATTGCCCCACCTGGCCCACGTGATTTCCCCTGGGGGCCCACGTGATTTCCCCTGGGGGCCCACGTGATTTCCCCTGGGGGCCCACGTGATTTCCCCTGGGGGCCCACGTGATTTCCCCTGGAGCCCACGTGATTTCCCCTGGGGGCCCACGTGATTTCCCCTGGGGGCCCACGTGATTTCCCCGGGTGGCCCACGTGATTTCCCCTGGGGGCCCACGTGATTTCCCCTGGGGGCCCACGTGATTTCCCCTGGGGGCCCACGTGATTTCCCCTGGGGGCCCACGTGATTGCCCCACCTGGCCCACGTGATTGCCCCACCTGGCCCACGTGATTGCCCCACCTGGCCCACGTGATTTCCCCTGGGGGCCCACGTGATTTCCCCTGGGGGCCCACGTGATTGCTCCACCTGGCCCACGTGATTGCCCCACCTGGCCTACGTGATTGCCCCACCTGGCCCACGTGATTTCCCCTGGGGGCCCACGTGATTTCCCCTGGGGGCCCACGTGATTTCCCCTGGGGGCCCACGTGATTTCCCCTGGGGGCCCACGTGATTTCCCCTGGGGGCCCACGTGATTTCCCCTGGGGGCCCACGTGATTTCCCCTGGGGGCCCACGTGATTTCCCCTGGGGGCCCACGTGATTTCCCCTGGGGGCCCACGTGATTGCCCCACCTGGCCCACGTGATTTCCCCTGGGGGCCCACGTGATTTCCCATGGGGGCCCACGTGATTTCCCCTGTGGGCCCACGTGATTGCTCGACCTGGCCCACGTGATTGCCCCACCTGGCCCACGTGATTTCCCCTGGGGGCCCACGTGATTGCCCCACCTGGCCCACGTGATTGCCCCACCTGGCCCACGTGATTTCCCCTGGGGGCCCACGTGATTTCCCCTGGGGGCCCACGTGATTTCCCCTGTGGGCCCACGTGATTGCTCCACCTGGCCCACGTGATTGCCCCACCTGGCCCACGTGATTGCCCCACCTGGCCCACGTGATTTCCCCTGGGGGCCCACGTGATTTCCCCTGGGGGCCCACGTGATTTCCCCTGGGGGCCCACGTGATTTCCCCTGGGGGCCCACGTGATTTCCCCTGGGGGCCCACGTGATTTCCCCTGGGGGCCCACGTGATTTGCCCTGGGGGCCCTCGTGATTTCCCCTGGGGGCCCACGTGATTGCCCCACCTGGCCCACGTGATTGCCCCACCTGGCCCACGTGATTTCCCCTGGGGGCCCTCGTGATTTCCCCTGGGGGCCCACGTGATTTCCCCTGGGGGCCCACGTGATTTCCCCTGGGGGCCCACGTGATTTCCCCTGGGGGACCACGTGATTTGCCCTGGGGGCCCTCGTGATTTCCCCTGGGGGCCCACGTGATTGCCCCACCTGGCCCACGTGATTGCCCCACCTGGCCCACGTGATTTCCCCTGGGGGCCCACGTGATTTCCCCTGGGGGCCCACGTGATTTCCCCTGTGGGCCCACGTGATTGCTCCACCTGGCCCACGTGATTGCCCCACCTGGCCCACGTGATTTCCCCTGGGGGCCCACGTGATTTCCCCTGGGGGCCCACGTGATTTCCCCTGGGGGCCCACGTGATTTCCCCTGGGGGCCCACGGGATTTCGCCTGGGGGCCCACGTGATTTCCCCTGGGGGCCCACGTGATTTCCCCTGGGGGCCCACGTGATTTCCCCTGGGGGCCCACGTGACTTGCCCTGGGGGCCCTCGTGATTTCCCCTGGGGGCCCACGTGATTGCCCCACCTGGCCCAAGTGATTGCCCCACCTGGCCCATGTGATTTCCCCTGGGGGCCCACGTGATTTCCCCTGGGGGCCCACGTGATTTCCCCTGTGGGCCCACGTGATTGCTCCACCTGGCCCACGTGATTGCCCCACCTGGCCCACGTGATTTCCTCTGGGGGCCCACGAGATTTCCCCTGGGGGCCCACGTGATTTCCCCTGGGGGCCCACGTGATTTCCCCTGGGGGCCCACGTGATTTCCCCTGGGGGCCCACGTGATTTCCCCTGGGGGCCCACGTGATTTCGCCTGGGGGCCCACGTGATTTCCCCTGGGGGCCCACGTGATTTCCCCTGTGGGCCCACGTGATTGCTCCACCTGGCCCACGTGATTGCCCCACCTGGCCCACGTGATTTCCCCTGGGGGCCCACGTGATTTTCCCTGGGGGCCCACGTGATTTCCCCTGGGGGCCCACGTGATTTCCCCTGGGGGCCCACGTGATTTCCCCTGGGGGCCTACGTGATTGCTCCACCTGGCCCACGTGATTGCCAAACCTGGCCCACGTGATTTCCCCTGGGGGCCCACGTGATTTCCCATGGGGGCCCACGTGATTTCCCCTGGGGGCCCACGTGATTTCCCCTGGGGGCCAACGTGATTTCCCCTGGGGGCCCACGTGATTTCCCCTGGGGGCCCACGTGATTTCCCCTGGGGGCCCACGTGATTTCCCCTGGGGGCCACGTGATTTCCCCTGGGGGCCCACGTGATTTCCCCTGGGGGCCCACGTGATTTCCCCTGGGGGCCCAAGTGATTTCCCCTGGGGGCCCACGTGATTTCCCCTGGGGGCCCACGTGATTTCCCCTGGGGGCCCACGTGATTTCCCCTGGGGGCCCACGTGATTTCCCCTGGGGGCCCACGTGATTTCCCCTGGGGGCCCACGTGATTTCCCCTGGGGGCCCACGTGATTTGCCCTGGGGGCACTCGTGATTTCCCCTGGGGGTCCACGTGATTACCCCACCTGGCCCACGTGATTGCCCCACCTGGCCCACGTGATTTCCCCTGGGGGCCCACGTGATTTCCCCTGGGGGCCCACGTGATTTCCCCTGTGGGCCCACGTGATTGCTCCACCTGGCCCACGTGATAGCCCCACCTGGCCCACGTGATTTCCCCTGGGGGCCCACGTGATTTCCCCTGGGGGCCCACGTGATTTCCCCTGGGGGCCCACGTGATTTCCCCTGGGGGCCCACGTGATTTCCCCTGGGGGCCCACGTGATTGCCCCTGGGGGCCCACGTGATTTCCCCTGGGGGCCCACGTGATGTGCCCTGGGGGCCCTCGTGATTTCCCCTGGGGGCCCACGTGATTGCCCCACCTGGCCCACGTGATTGCCCCACCTGGCCCACGTGATTGCCCCACCTGGCCCACATGATTTCCCCTGGGGGCCCACGTGATTTCCCCTGGGGGCCCACGTGATTTCCCCTGGGGGCCCACGTGATTTCCCCTTGGGGCCCACGTGATTTCCCCAGGGGGCCCACGTGATTTCCCGTGGGGGCCCACGTGATTTCCCCTGGGGGCCCACGTGATTGCCCCACCTGGCCCACGTGATTGCCCCACCTGGCCCACGTGATTTCCCATGGGGGCCCACGTGATTTCCCCTGTGGGCCCACGTGATTGCTCGACCTGGCCCACGTGATTGCCCCACCTGGCCCACGTGATTTCCCCTGGGGGCCCACGTGATTGCCCCACCTGGCCCACGTGATTGCCCCACCTGGCCCACGTGATTTCCCCTGGGGGCCCACGTGATTTCCCCTGGGGGCCCACGTGATTTCCCCTGTGGGCCCACGTGATTGCTCCACCTGGCCCACGTGATTGCCCCACCTGGCCCACGTGATTGCCCCACCTGGCCCACGTGATTTCCCCTGGGGGCCCACGTGATTTCCCCTGGGGGCCCACGTGATTTCCCCTGGGGGCCCACGTGATTTCCCCTGGGGGCCCACGTGATTTCCCCTGGGGGCCCACGTGATTTGCCCTGGGGGCCCTCGTGATTTCCCCTGGGGGCCCACGTGATTGCCCCACCTGGCCCACGTGATTGCCCCACCTGGCCCACGTGATTTCCCCTGGGGGCCCACGTGATTTTTCCTGGGGGCCCAGGTGATTTCCCCTGTGGGCCCACGTGATTGCTCCACCTGGCCCACGTGATTGCCCCACCTGGCCCACGTGATTTCCCCTGGGGGCCCTCGTGATTTCCCCTGGGGGCCCACGTGATTTCCCCTGGGGGCCCACGTGATTTCCCCTGGGGGCCCACGTGATTTCCCCTGGGGGCCCACGTGATTTCCCCTGGGGGCCCACGTGATTACCCCTGGGGGCCCACGTGATTTCCCCTGGGGGCCCACGTGATTTCCCCTGGGGGCCCACGTGATTTCCCCTGGGGGCCCACGTGATTTGCCCTGGGGGCCCTCGTGATTTCCCCTGGGGGCCCACGTGATTGCCCCACCTGGCCCACGTGATTGCCCCACCTGGCCCACGTGATTTCCCCTAGGGGCCCACGTGATTTCCCCTTGGGGCCCACGTGATTTCCCCTGTGGGCCCACGTGATTGCTCCACCTGGCCCACGTGATTGCCCCACCTGGCCCACGTGATTTCCCCTGGGGGCCCACGTGATTTCCCCTGGGGGCCCACGTGATTTCCCCTGGGGGCCCACGTGATTTCCCCTGGGGGCCCACGGGATTTCGCCTGGGGGCCCACGTGATTTCCCCTGGGGGCCCACGTGATTTCCCCTGGGGGCCCACGTGATTTCCCCTGGGGGCCCACGTGATTTGCCCTGGGGGCCCTCGTGATTTCCCCTGGGGGCCCACGTGATTGCCCCACCTGGCCCAAGTGATTGCCCCACCTGGCCCATGTGATTTCCCCTGGGGGCCCACGTGATTTCCCCTGGGGGCCCACGTGATTTCCCCTGTGGGCCCACGTGATTGCTCCACCTGGCCCACGTGATTGCCCCACCTGGCCCACGTGATTTCCCCAGGGGGGCCCACGTGATTTGCCCTGGGGGCCCTCGTGATTTCCCCTGGGGGCCCACGTGATTGCCCCACCTGGCCCACGTGATTGCCCCACCTGGCCCACGTGATTTCCCCTGGGGGCCCACGTGATTTCCCCGGGGGGCCCACGTGATTTCCCCTGGGGGCCCACGTGATTTCCCCTGGGGGCCCACGTGATTTCCCCTGGGGGCCCACGTGATTGCTCCACCTGGCCCACGTGATTTCCCCTGGGGGCCCACGTGATTTCCCCTGGGGGCCCACGTGATTTCCCCTGGGGGCCCACGTGATTGCTCCACCTGGCCCACGTGATTGCCCCACCTGGCCCACGTGATTTCCCCTGGGGGCCCACGTGATTTCCCCTGGGGGCCCCCGTGATTTCCCCTGGGGGCCCACGTGATTTCCCCTGGGGGCCCACGTGATTGCTCCACCTGGCCCACGTGATTGCCCCACCTGGCCCACGTGATTTCCCCTGGGGGCCCACGTGATTTCCCCTGGGGGCCCACGTGATTTCCCCTGGGGGCCCACGTGATTTCCCCTGGGGGCCCACGTGATTTCCCCTGGGGGCCCACGTGATTTCCCCTGGGGGCCCACGTGATTTCCCCTGGGGGCCCACGTGATTTCCCCTGGGGGCCCACGTGATTTCCCCTGGGGGCCCTCGTGATTTCCCCTGGGGGCCCACGTGATTGCCCCGCCTGGCCCACGTGATTGCCCCACCTGGCCCACGTGATTTCCCCTGGGGGCCCACGTGATTTCCCATGTGGGCCCACGTGATTGCTCCACCTGGCCCACGTGATTGCCCCACCTGGCCCACGTGATTTCCCCTGGGGGCCCACGTGATATCCCCTGGGGGCCCACGTGATTTCCCCTGGGGGCCCACGTGATTTCCCCTGGGGGCCCACGTGATTTCCCCTGGGGGCCCACGTGATTTCCCCTGGGGGCCCTCGTGATTTCCCCTGGGGGCCCACGTGATTGCCCCACCTGGCCCAGGTGATTGCCCCACCTGGCCCACGTGATTTCCCCTGGGGGCCCACGTGATTTCCCCTGGGGGCCCACGTGATTTCCCCTGTGGGCCCACGTGATTGCTCCACCTGGCCCACGTGATTGCCCCACCTGGCCCACGTGATTTCCCCTGGGGGCCCACGTGATTTCCCCTGGGGGCCCACGTGATTTCCCCTGGGGGCCCACGTGATTTCCCCTGGGGGCCCACGTGATTTCCCCTGGGGGCCCACGTGATTTCCCCTGGGGGCCCACGTGATTTCCCCTGGGGGCCCACGTGATTTCCCCTGGGGGCCCACGTGATTTCCCCTGGGGGCCCACGTGATTTCCCCTGGGGGCCCACGTGATTTCCCCTGGGGGCCCACGTGATTTCCCCTGGGGGCCCACGTGATTTCCCCTGGGGGCCCACGTGATTTCCCCTGGGGGCCCACGTGATTTCCCCTGGGGGCCCACGTGATTTCCCCGGGTGGCCCACGTGATTTCCCCTGGGGGCCCACGTGATTTCCCCTGGGGGCCCACGTGATTTCCCCTGGGGGCCCACGTGATTTCCCCTGGGGGCCCACGTGATTGCCCCACCTGGCCCACGTGATTGCCCCACCTGGCCCACGTGATTGCCCCACCTGGCCCACGTGATTTCCCCTGGGGGCCCACGTGATTTCCCCTGGGGGCCCACGTGATTGCTCCACCTGGCCCACGTGATTGCCCCACCTGGCCTACGTGATTGCCCCACCTGGCCCACGTGATTTCCCCTGGGGGCCCACGTGATTTCCCCTGGGGGCCCACGTGATTTCCCCTGGGGGCCCACGTGATTTCCCCTGGGGGCCCACGTGATTTCCCCTGGGGGCCCACGTGATTTCCCCTTGGGGCCCACGTGATTTCCCCTGGGGGCCCACGTGATTTCCCGTGGGGGCCCACGTGATTTCCCCTGGGGGCCCACGTGATTGCCTCACCTGGCCCACGTGATTTCCCCTGGGGGCCCACGTGATTTCCCATGTGGGCCCACGTGATTGCTCCACCTGGCCCACGTGATTGCCCCACCTGGCCCACGTGATTTCCCCTGGGGGCCCACGTGATATCCCCTGGGGGCCCACGTGATTTCCCCTGGGGGCCCACGTGATTTCCCCTGGGGGCCCACGTGATTTCCCCTGGGGGCCCACGTGATTTCCCCTGGGGGCCCACGTGATTTCCCCTGGGGGCCCACGTGATATCCCCTGGGGGCCCACGTGATTTCCCCTGGGGGCCCACGTGATTTCCCCTGGGGGCCCTCGTGATTTCCCCTGGGGGCCCACGTGATTGCCCCACCTGGCCCACGTGATTGCCCCACCTGGCCCACGTGATTTCCCCTGGGGGCCCACGTGATTTCCCCTGGGGGCCCACGTGATTTCCCCTGTGGGCCCACGTGATTGCTCCACCTGGCCCACGTGATTGCCCCACCTGGCCCACGTGATTTCCCCTGGGGGCCCACGTGATTTCCCCTGGGGGCCCACGTGATTTCCCCTGGGGGCCCACGTGATTTCCCCTGGGGGCCCACGTGATTTCCCCTGGGGGCCCACGTGATTTCCCCTGGGGGCCCACGTGATTTCCCCTGGGGGCCCACGTGATTTCCCCTGGGGGCCCACGTGATTTCCCCTGGGGGCCCACGTGATTTCCCCTGGGGGCCCACGTGATTTCCCCTGGGGGCCCACGTGATTTCCCCTGTGAGCCCACGTGATTTCCCCTGGGGGCCCACGTGATTTCCCCTGGGGGCCCACGTGATTTCCCCGGGTGGCCCACGTGATTTCCCCTGGGGGCCCACGTGATTTCCCCTGGGGGCCCACGTGATTTCCCCTGGGGGCCCACGTGATTTCCCCTGGGGGCCCACGTGATTGCCCCACCTGGCCCACGTGATTGCCCCACCTGGCCCACGTGATTGCCCCACCTGGCCCACGTGATTTCCCCTGGGGGCCCACGTGATTTCCCCTGGGGGCCCACGTGATTGCTCCACCTGGCCCACGTGATTGCCCCACCTGGCCTACGTGATTGCCCCACCTGGCCCACGTGATTTCCCCTGGGGGCCCACGTGATTTCCCCTGGGGGCCCACGTGATTTCCCCTGGGGGCCCACGTGATTTCCCCTGGGGGCCCACGTGATTTCCCCTGGGGGCCCACGTGATTTCCCCTTGGGGCCCACGTGATTTCCCCTGGGGGCCCACGTGATTTCCCGTGGGGGCCCACGTGATTTCCCCTGGGGGCCCACGTGATTGCCCCACCTGGCCCACGTGATTTCCCCTGGGGGCCCACGTGATTTCCCATGGGGGCCCACGTGATTTCCCCTGTGGGCCCACGTGATTGCTCGACCTGGCCCACGTGATTGCCCCACCTGGCCCACGTGATTTCCCCTGGGGGCCCACGTGATTTCCCCTGGGGGCCCACGTGATTTCCCCTGGGGGCCCACGTGATTTCCCCTGGGGGCCCACGTGATTTCCCCTGGGGGCCCTCGTGATTTCCCCTGGGGGCCCACGTGATTGCCCCACCTGGCCCACGTGATTGCCCCACCTGGCCCACGTGATTTCCCCTGGGGGCCCACGTGATTTCCCATGTGGGCCCACGTGATTGCTCCACCTGGCCCACGTGATTGCCCCACCTGGCCCACGTGATTTCCCCTGGGGGCCCACGTGATTTCCCCTGGGGGCCCACGTGATTTCCCCTGGGGGCCCACGTGATTTCCCCTGGGGGCCCACGTGATTTCCCCTGGGGGCCCACGTGATTTCCCCTGGGGGCCCACGTGATTTCCCCTGGGGGCCCACGTGATTTCCCCTGGGGGCCCACGTGATTTCCCCTGGGGGCCCACGTGATTTCCCCTGGGGCCCCACGTGATTTCCCCTGGGGGCCCACGTGATTTCCCCTGGGGGCCCTCGTGATTTCCGCTGGGGGCCCACGTGATTGCCCCACCTGGCCCACGTGATTGCCCCACCTGGCCCACGTGATTTCCCCTGGGGGCCCACGTGATTT
This sequence comes from Rupicapra rupicapra, assembly GCA_963981305.1. Taxonomy (NCBI): domain Eukaryota; kingdom Metazoa; phylum Chordata; class Mammalia; order Artiodactyla; family Bovidae; genus Rupicapra; species Rupicapra rupicapra. The sequence continues at coordinate 45,179 of CAXCFB010000007.1, read as the reverse complement.
CCCATGTGGGCCCACGTGATTGCTCCACCTGGCCCACGTGATTGCCACACCTGGCCCACGTGATTTCCCCTGGGGGCCCACGTGATTTCCCCTGGGGGCCCACGTGATTTCCCCTGGGGGCCCACGTGATTTCCCCTGGGGGCCCACGTGATTTCCCCTGGGGGCCCACGTGATTTCCCCTGGGGGCCCACGTGATTTCCCCTGGGGGCCCACGTGATTTCCCCTGGGGGCCCACGTGATTTCCCCTGGGGCCCCACGTGATTTCCCCTGGGGGCCCACGTGATTTCCCCTGGGGGCCCACGTGATTTCCCCTGGGGGCCCACGTGATTTCCCCTGGGGGCCCACGTGATTTCCCCTGGGGGCCCACGTGATTTCCCCTGGGGGCCCACGTGATTTCCCCTGGGGGCCCACGTGATTTCCCCTGGGGGCCCACGTGATTTCCCCTGGGGGCCCACGTGATTTCCCCTGTGAGCCCACGTGATTTCCCCTGGGGGCCCACGTGATTTCCCCTGGGGGCCCACGTGATTTCCCCGGGTGGCCCACGTGATTTCCCCTGGGGGCCCACGTGATTTCCCCTGGGGGCCCACGTGATTTCCCCTGGGGGCCCACGTGATTTCCCCTGGGGGCCCACGTGATTGCCCCACCTGGCCCACGTGATTGCCCCACCTGGCCCACGTGATTGCCCCACCTGGCCCACGTGATTTCCGCTGGGGGCCCACGTGATTTCCCCTGGGGGCCCACGTGATTGCTCCACCTGGCCCACGTGATTGCCCCACCTGGCCCACGTGATTGCCCCACCTGGCCCACGTGATTTCCCCTGGGGGCCCACGTGATTTCCCCTGGGGGCCCACGTGATTTCCCCTGGGGGCCCACGTGATTTCCCCTGGGGGCCCACGTGATTTCCCCTGGGGGCCCACGTGATTTCCCCTTGGGGCCCACGTGATTTCCCCTGGGGGCCCACGTGATTTCCCGTGGGGGCCCACGTGATTTCCCCTGGGGGCCCATGTGATTGCCCCACCTGGCCCACGTGATTTCCCCTGGGGGCCCACGTGATTTCCCATGTGGGCCCACGTGATTGCTCCACCTGGCCCACGTGATTGCCCCACCTGGCCCACGTGATTTCCCCTGGGGGCCCACGTGATATCCCCTGGGGGCCCACGTGATTTCCCCTGGGGGCCCACGTGATTTCCCCTGGGGGCCCACGTGATTTCCCCTGGGGGCCCACGTGATTTCCCCTGGGGGCCCACGTGATTTCCCCTGGGGGCCCACGTGATATCCCCTGGGGGCCCACGTGATTTCCCCTGGGGGCCCACGTGATTTCCCCTGGGGGCCCTCGTGATTTCCCCTGGGGGCCCACGTGATTGCCCCACCTGGCCCACGTGATTGCCCCACCTGGCCCACGTGATTTCCCCTGGGGGCCCACGTGATTTCCCCTGGGGGCCCACGTGATTTCCCCTGTGGGCCCACGTGATTGCTCCACCTGGCCCACGTGATTGCCCCACCTGGCCCACGTGATTTCCCCTGGGGGCCCACGTGATTTCCCCTGGGGGCCCACGTGATTTCCCCTGGGGGCCCACGTGATTTCCCCTGGGGGCCCACGTGATTTCCCCTGGGGGCCCACGTGATTTCCCCTGGGGGCCCACGTGATTTCCCCTGGGGGCCCTCGTGATTTCCCCTGGGGGCCCACGTGATTGCCCCACCTGGCCTACGTGATTGCCCCACCTGGCCCACGTGATTTCCCCTGGGGGCCCACGTGATTTCCCCTGGGGGCCCACGTGATTTCCCCTGGGGGCCCACGTGATTTCCCCTGGGGGCCCACGTGATTTCCCCTGTGAGCCCACGTGATTTCCCCTGGGGGCCCACGTGATTTCCCCTGGGGGCCCACGTGATTTCCCCGGGTGGCCCACGTGATTTCCCCTGGGGGCCCACGTGATTTCCCCTGGGGGCCCACGTGATTTCCCCTGGGGGCCCACGTGATTTCCCCTGGGGGCCCACGTGATTGCCCCACCTGGCCCACGTGATTGCCCCACCTGGCCCACGTGATTGCCCCACCTGGCCCACGTGATTTCCCCTGGGGGCCCACGTGATTTCCCCTGGGGGCCCACGTGATTGCTCCACCTGGCCCACGTGATTGCCCCACCTGGCCTACGTGATTGCCCCACCTGGCCCACGTGATTTCCCCTGGGGGCCCACGTGATTTCCCCTGGGGGCCCACGTGATTTCCCCTGGGGGCCCACGTGATTTCCCCTTGGGGCCCACGTGATTTCCCCTGGGGGCCCACGTGATTTCCCGTGGGGGCCCACGTGATTTCCCCTGGGGGCCCACGTGATTGCCCCACCTGGCCCACGTGATTGCCCCACCTGGCCCACGTGATTTCCCCTGGGGGCCCACGTGATTTCCCCTGGGGGCCCACGTGATTTCCCCTGTGGGCCCACGTGATTGCTCCACCTGGCCCACGTGATTGCCCCACCTGGCCCACGTGATTGCCCCACCTGGCCCACGTGATTTCCCCTGGGGGCCCACGTGATTTCCCCTGGGGGCCCACGTGATTTCCCCTGGGGGCCCACGTGATTTCCCCTGGGGGCCCACGTGATTTCCCCTGGGGGCCCACGTGATTTCCCCTGGGGGCCCACGTGATTTGCCCTGGGGGCCCACGTGATTTCCCCTGGGGGCCCACGTGATTTCCCCTGGGGGCCCACGTGATTGCCCCTGGGGGCCCACGTGACTTGCCCTGGGGGCCCTCGTGATTTCCCCTGGGGGCCCACGTGATTGCCCCACCTGGCCCAAGTGATTGCCCCACCTGGCCCATGTGATTTCCCCTGGGGGCCCACGTGATTTCCCCTGGGGGCCCACGTGATTTCCCCTGTGGGCCCACGTGATTGCTCCACCTGGCCCACGTGATTGCCCCACCTGGCCCACGTGATTTCCTCTGGGGGCCCACGAGATTTCCCCTGGGGGCCCACGTGATTTCCCCTGGGGGCCCACGTGATTTCCCCTGGGGGCCCACGTGATTTCCCCTGGGGGCCCACGTGATTTCCCCTGGGGGCCCACGTGATTTCGCCTGGGGGCCCACGTGATTTCCCCTGGGGGCCCACGTGATTTCCCCTGTGGGCCCACGTGATTGCTCCACCTGGCCCACGTGATTGCCCCACCTGGCCCACGTGATTTCCCCTGGGGGCCCACGTGATTTCCCCTGGGGGCCCACGTGATTTCCCCTGGGGGCCCACGTGATTTCCCCTGGGGGCCCACGTGATTTCCATTGGGGGCCCACGTGATTGCTCCACCTGGCCCACGTGATTGCCCCACCTGGCCCACGAGATTTCCCCTGGGGGCCCACGTGATTTCCCCTGGGGGCCCACGTGATTTCCCCTGGGGGCCCACGTGATTTCCCCTGGGGGCCCACGTGATTTCCCCTGGGGGCCCACGTGATTTCCCCTGGGGGCCCACGTGATTTCCCCTGGGGGCCCACGTGATTTCCCCTGGGGGCACACGTGATTTCCCCTGGGGGCCCACGTGATTTCCCCTGGGGGCCCACGTGATTTCCCCTGGGGGCCCACGTGATTTCCCCTGGGGGCCCACGTGATTTCCCCTGGGGGCCCACGTGATTTCCCCTGGGGGCCCACGTGATTTCCCCTGGGGGCCCACGTGATTTCCCCTGGGGGCCCACGTGATTTCCCCTGGGGGCCCACGTGATTTCCCCTGGGGGCCCTCGTGATTTCCCCTGGGGGCCCACGTGATTGCCCCACCTGGCCCACGTGATTGCCCCACCTGGCCCACGTGATTTCCCCTGGGGGCCCACGTGATTTCCCCTGTGGGCCCACGTGATTGCCCCACCTGGCCCACGTGATTGCCCCACCTGGCCCACGTGATTTCCCCTGGGGGCCCACGTGATTTCCCCTGGGGGCCCACGTGATTGCTCCACCTGGCCCACGTGATTGCCCCACCTGGCCCACGTGATTGCCCCACCTGGCCCACGTGATTTTCCCTGGGGGCCCACGTGATTTCCCCTGGGGGCCCACGTGATTGCTCCACCTGGCCCACGTGAATGCCCCACCTGGCCCACGTGATTTCCCCTGGGGGCCCACGTGATTTCCCCTGGGGGCCCACATGATTTCCCCTGGGGGCCCACGTGATTTCCCCTGGGGGCCCACGTGATTTCCCCTGGGGGCCCACGTGATTTCCCCTGGGGGCCCACGTGATTTCCCCTGGGGGCCCACGTGATTGCTCCACCTGGCCCACGTGATTGCCCCACCTGGCCCACGTGATTTCCCCTGGGGGCCCACGTGATTTCCCCTGGAGGCCCACGTGATTTCCCCTGGGGGCCCACGTGATTTCCCCTGGGGGCCCACGTGATTTCCCCTGGGGGCCCACGTGATTTCCCCTGGGGGCCCACGTGATTTCCCCTGGAGGCCCACATGATTTCCCCTGGGGGCCCACGTGATTTCCCCTGGGGGCCCACGTGATTTCCGCTGGGGGCCCACGTGATTTCCCCTGGGGGCCCACATGATTGCCCCAACTGGCCCACGTGATTTCCCCTGGGGGCCCACGTGATTTCCCCTGGGGGCCCACGTAATTTCCCCTGGGGGCCCACCTGATTTCCCCTGGGGGCCCACGTGATTTGCCCTGGGGGCCCTCGTGATTTCCCCTGGGGGCCCACGTGATTGCCCCACCTGGCCCACGTGATTGCCCCACCTGGCCCACGTGATTTCCCCTGGGGGCCCACGTGATTTCCCCTGGGGGCCCACGTGATTTCCCCTGGGGGCCCACGTGATTGCCCCACCTGGCCCACGTGATTGCCCCACCTGGCCCACGTGATTTCCCCTGGGGGCCCACGTGATTGCTCCACCTGGCCCACGTGATTGCCCCACCTGGCCCACGTGATTTCCCCTGGGGGCCCACGTGATTTCCCCTGGGGGCCCACGTGATTTCCCCTGGGGGCCCACGTGATTTCCCCTGGGGGCCCACGTGATTTCCCCTTGGGGCCCACGTGATTTCCCCTGGGGGCCCACGTGATTTCCCCTGGGGGCCCACGTGATTTCCCCTGGGGGCCCACGTGATTTCCCCTGGGGGCCCACGTGATTTCCCCTTGTGGCCCACGTGATTTCCCCTGGGGGCCCACGTGATTTCCCCTGGGGGCCCACGTGATTTCCCCTGGGGGCCCACGTGATTTCCCCTGGGGGCCCACGTGATTTCCCCTGGGGGCCCACGTGATTTCCCCTGGGGGCCCACGTGATTTCCCCTGGGGGCCCACGTGATTTCCCCTGGGGGCCCACGTGATTTCCCCTGGGGGCCCACGTGATTTCCCCTGGGGGCCCACGTGATTTGCCCTGGGGGCCCTCGTGATTTCCCCTGGGGGCCCACGTGATTGCCCCACCTGGCCCACGTGATTGCCCCACCTGGCCCACGTGATTTCCCCTGGGGGCCCACGTGATTTCCCCTGGGGGCCCACGTGATTTCCCCTGTGGGCCCACGTGATTGCTCCACCTGGCCCACGTGATTGCCCCACCTGGCCCACGTGATTTCCCCTGGGGGCCCACGTGATTTCCCCTGGGGGCCCACGTGATTTCCCCTGGGGGCCCACGTGATTTCCCCTGGGGGCCCACGTGATTTCCCCTGGGGGCCCACGTGATTTACCCTGGGGGCCCACGTGATTTCCCCTGGGGGCCCACGTGATTTCCCCTGGGGGCCCACGTGATTTCCCCTGGGGGCCCACGTGATTTCCCCTGGGGGCCCACGTGATTTCCCCTGGGGGCCCACGTGATTTCCCCTGGGGGCCCACGTGATTTCCCCTGGGGGCCCACGTGATTTCCCCTGGGGGCCCACGTGATTTCCCCTGGGGGCCCACGTGATTGCCCCACCTGGACCACGTGATTTCCCCTGGGGGCCCACGTGATTTCCCATGGGGGCCCACGTGATTTCCCCTGTGGGCCCACGTGATTGCTCCACCTGGCCCACGTGATTGCCCCACCTGGCCCACGTGATTTCCCCTGGGGGCCCACGTGATTGCCCCACCTGGCCCACGTGATTGCCCCACCTGGCCCACGTGATTTCCCCTGGGGGCCCACGTGATTTCCCCTGGGGGCCCACGTGATTTCCCCTGTGGGCCCACGTGATTGCTCCACCTGGCCCACGTGATTGCCCCACCTGGCCCACGTGATTGCCCCACCTGGCCCACGTGATTTCCCCTGGGGGCCCACGTGATTTCCCCTGGGGGCCCACGTGATTTCCCCTGGGGGCCCACGTGATTTCCCCTGGGGGCCCACGTGATTTCCCCTGGGGGCCCACGTGATTTCCCCTGGGGGCCCACGTGATTTGCCCTGGGGGCCCTCGTGATTTCCCCTGGGGGCCCACGTGATTGCCCCACCTGGCCCACGTGATTGCCCCACCTGGCCCACGTGATTTCCCCTGGGGGCCCACGTGATTTTTCCTGGGGGCCCACGTGATTTCCCCTGTGGGCCCACGTGATTGCTCCACCTGGCCCACGTGATTGCCCCACCTGGCCCACGTGATTTCCCCTGGGGGCCCTCGTGATTTCCCCTGGGGGCCCACGTGATTTCCCCTGGGGGCCCACGTGATTTCCCCTGGGGGCCCACGTGATTTCCCCTGGGGGCCCACGTGATTTCCCCTGGGGCCCCACGTGATTACCCCTGGGGGCCCACGTGATTTCCCCTGGGGGCCCACGTGATTTCCCCTGGGGGCCCACGTGATTTCCCCTGGGGGCCCACGTGATTTGCCCTGGGGGCCCTCGTGATTTCCCCTGGGGGCCCACGTGATTGCCCCACCTGGCCCACGTGATTGCCCCACCTGGCACACGTGATTTCCCCTGGGGGCCCACGTGATTTCCCCTGGGGGCCCACGTGATTTCCCCTGTGGGCCCACGTGATTGCTCCACCTGGCCCATGTGATTGCCCCACCTGGCCCACGTCATTTCCCCTGGGGGCCCACGTGATTTCCCCTGGGGGCCCACGTGATTTCCCCTGGGGGCCCACGTGATTTCCCCTGGGGGCCCACGGGATTTCGCCTGGGGGCCCACGTGATTTCCCCTGGGGGCCCACGTGATTTCCCCTGGGGGCCCACGTGATTTCCCCTGGGGGCCCACGTGATTTGCCCTGGGGGCCCTCGTGATTTCCCCTGGGTGCCCACGTGATTGCCCCACCTGGCCCAAGTGATTGCCCCACCTGGCCCATGTGATTTCCCCTGGGGGCCCACGTGATTTCCCCTGGAGGCCCACGTGATTTCCCCTGTGGGCCCACGTGATTGCTCCACCTGGCCCACGTGATTGCCCCACCTGGCCCACGTGATTTCCTCTGGGGGCCCACGTGATTTCCCCTGGGGGCCCACGTGATTTCCCCTGGGGGCCCACGTGATTTCCCCTGGGGGCCACGTGATTTCCCCTGGGGGCCCACGTGATTTCCCCTGGGGGCCCACGTGATTTCGCCTGGGGGCCCACGTGATTTCCCCTGTGGGCCCACGTGATTGCTCCACCTGGCCCACGTGATTGCCCCACCTGGCCCACGTGATTTCCCCTGGGGGCCCACGTGATTTTCCCTGGGGGCCCACGTGATTTCCCCTGGGGGCCCACGTGATTTCCCCTGGGGGCCCACGTGATTTCCCCTGGGGGCCTACGTGATTGCTCCACCTGGCCCACGTGATTGCCAAACCTGGCCCACGTGATTTCCCCTGGGGGCCCACGTGATTTCCCATGGGGGCCCACGTGATTTCCCCTGGGGGCCCACGTGATTTCCCCTGGGGGCCCACGTGATTTCCCCTGGGGGCCCACGTGATTTCCCCTGGGGGCCCTCGTGATTTCCCCTGGGGGCCCACGTGATTGCCCCACCTGGCCCACGTGATTGCCCCACTTGGCCCACGTGATTTCCCCTGGGGGCCCACGTGATTTCCCCTGGGGGCCCACGTGATTTCCCCTGGGGGCCCACGTGATTTCCCCTGGGGGCCCTCGTGATTTCCCCTGGGGGCCCACGTGATTGCCCCACCTGGCCCACGTGATTGCCCCACCTGGCCCACGTGATTTCCCCTGGGGGCCCACGTGATTTCCCCTGTGGGCCCACGTGATTGCCCCACCTGGCCCACGTGATTGCCCCACCTGGCCCACGTGATTTCCCCTGGGGGCCCACGTGATTTCCCCTGGGGGCCCACGTGATTGCTCCACCTGGCCCACGTGATTGCCCCACCTGGCCCACGTGATTTCCCCTGGGGGCCCACGTGATTTCCCCTGGGGGCCCACGTGATTTCCCCTGGGGGCCCACGTGATTTCCCCTGGGGGCCCACGTGATTTCCCCTGGGGGCCCACGTGATTTCCCCTGGGGGCCCACGTGATTTCCCCTGGGGGCCCACGTGATTTCCCCTGGGGGCCCACGTGATTTCCCCTGGGGGCCCACGTGATTTCCCCTGGGGGCCCTCGTGATTTCCCCTGGGGGCCCACGTGATTGCCCCACCTGGCCCACGTGATTGCCCCACCTGGCCCACGTGATTTCCCCTGGGGGCCCACGTGATTTCCCCTGTGGGCCCACGTGATTGCCCCACCTGGCCCACGTGATTGCCCCACCTGGCCCACGTGATTTCCCCTGGGGGCCCACGTGATTTCCCCTGGGGGCCCACGTGATTGCTCCACCTGGCCCACGTGATTGCCCCTGGGGGCCCACGTGATTTCCCCTGGGGGCCCACGTGATTTCCCCTGGGGGCCCACGTGATTGCTCCACCTGGCCCACGTGATTGCCCCACCTGGCCCACGTGATTTCCCCTGGGGGCCCACGTGATTTCCCCTGGGGGCCCACGTGATTTCCCCTGGGGGCCCACGTGATTTCCCCTGGGGGCCCACGTGATTTCCCCTGGGGGCCCACGTGATTTCCCCTGGGGGCCCACGTGATTTCCCCTGGGGGCCCACGTGATTTCCCCTGGGGGCCCACGTGATTTCCCCTGGGGGCCCACGTGATTTCCCCTGGGGGCCCACGTGATTTGCCCTGGGGGCCCTCGTGATTTCCCCTGGGGGTCCACGTGATTACCCCACCTGGCCCACGTGATTGCCCCACCTGGCCCACGTGATTTCCCCTGGGGGCCCACGTGATTTCCCCTGGGGGCCCACGTGATTTCCCCTGTGGGCCCACGTGATTGCTCCACCTGGCCCACGTGATTGCCCCACCTGGCCCACGTGATTTCCCCTGGGGGCCCACGTGATTTCCCCTGGGGGCCCACGTGATTTCCCCTGGGGGCCCACGTGATTTCCCCTGGGGGCCCACGTGATTTCCCCTGGGGGCCCACGTGATTTCCCCTGGGGGCCCACGTGATTTCCCCTGGGGGCCCACGTGATTTGCCCTGGGGGCCCTCGTGATTTCCCCTGGGGGCCCACGTGATTGCCCCACCTGGCCCACGTGATTGCCCCACCTGGCCCACGTGATTGCCCCACCTGGCCCACATGATTTCCCCTGGGGGCCCACGTGATTTCCCCTGGGGGCCCACGTGATTTCCCCTGGGGGCCCACGTGATTTCCCCTGGGGGCCCACGTGATTTCCCCTGGGTGCCCACGTGATTTCCCCTGGGGGCCCACGTGATTTCCCCTGGGGGCCCACGTGATTTCCCCTGGGGGCCCACGTGATTTGCCCTGGGGGCCCTCGTGATTTCCCCTGGGGGCCCACGTGATTCCCCCACCTGGCCCACGTGATTGCCCCACCTGGCCCACGTGATTTCCCCTGGGGGCCCACGTTATTTCCCCTGGGGGCCCACGTGATTTCCCCTGTTGGCCCACGTGATTGCTCCACCTGGCCCACGTGATTGCCCCACCTGGCCCACGTGATTTCCCCTGGGGGCCCACGTGATTTCCCCTGGGGGCCCACGTGATTTCCCCTGGGGGCCCACGTGATTTCCCCTGGGGGCCCACGTGATTTCCCCTGGGGGCCCACGTGATTGCTCCACCTGGCCCACGTGATTTCCCCTGGGGGCCCACGTGATTTCCCCTGGGGGCCCACGTGATTTCCCCTGGGGGCCCACGTGATTTCCCCTGGGGTCCCACGTGATTTCCCCTGGGGGCCCACGTGATTTCCCCTGTGGGCCCACGTGATTGCTCCACCTGGCCCACGTGATTTCCCCTGGGGGCCCACGTGATTTCCCCTGGGGGCCCACGTGATTTCCCCTGGGGGCCCACGTGATTGCTCCACCTGGCCCACGTGATTGCCCCACCTGGCCCACGTGATTTCCCCTGGGGGCCCACGTGATTTCCCCTGGGGGCCCACGTGATTTCCCCTGGGGGCCCACGTGATTTCCCCTGGGGGCCCACGTGATTTGCCCTGGGGTCCCTCGTGATTTCCCCTGGGGGCCCACGTGATTGCCCCACCTGGCCCACGTGATTGCCCCACCTGGCCCACGTGATTTCCCCTGGGGGCCCACGTGATTTCCCCTGGGGGCCCACGTGATTTCCCCTGGGGGCCCACGTGATTTCCCCTGGGGGCCCACGTGATTGCCCCACCTGGCCCACGTGATTGCCCCACCTGGCCCACGTGATTGCCCCACCTGGCCCACGTGATTTGCCCTGGGGGCCCTCGTGATTTCCCCTGGGGGCCCACGTGATTGCCCCACCTGGCCCACGTGATTGCCCCACCTGGCCCACGTGATTTCCCCTGGGGGCCCACGTGATTTCCCCTGGGGGCCCACGTGATTTCCCCTGTGGGCCCACTTGATTGCTCCACCTGGCCCACGTGATTGCCCCACCTGGCCCACGTGATTTCCCCTGGGGGCCCACGTGATTTCCCCTGGGGGCCCACGTGATTTCCCCTGGGGGCCCACGTGATTTCCCCTGGGGGCCCACGTGATTTCCCCTGGGGGCCCACGTGATTTCCCCTGGGGTCCCACGTGATTTCCCCTGGGGGCCCACGTGATTTCCCCTGTGGGCCCACGTGATTGCTCCACCTGGCCCACGTGATTTCCCCTGGGGGCCCACGTGATTTCCCCTGGGGGACCACGTGATTTCCCCTGGGGGCCCACGTGATTGCTCCACCTGGCCCACGTGATTGCCCCACCTGGCCCACGTGATTTCCCCTGGGGGCCCACGTGATTTCCCCTGGGGGCCCACGTGATTTCCCCTGGGGGCCCACGTGATTTCCCCTGGGGGCCCACGTGATTTCCCCTGGGGGCCCACGTGATTTCCCCTGGGGGCCCACGTGATTTCCCCTGGGGGCCCACGTGATTTCCATTGGGGGCCCACGTGATTGCTCCACCTGGCCCACGTGATTGCCCCACCTGGCCCACGTGATTTCCCCTGGGGGCCCACGTGATTTCCCCTGGGGGCCCACGTGATTTCCCCTGGGGGCCCTCGTGATTTCCCCTGGGGGCCCACGTGATTTCCCCTTGGGGCCCACGTGATTTCCCCCGGGGGCCCACGTGATTTCCCCCGGGGGCCCACGTGATTTCCCCCGGGGGCCCACGTGATTTCCCCCGGGGGCCCACGTGATTTCCCCCGGGGGCCCACGTGATTTCCCCCGGGGGCCCACGTGATTTCCCCCGGGGGCCCTCGTGATTTCCCCTGGGGGCCCACGTGATTGCCCCACCTGGCCCACGTGATTGCCCCACCTGGCCCACGTGATTTCCCCTGGGGGCCCACGTGATTTCCCCTGTGGGCCCACGTGATTGCCCCACCTGGCCCACGTGATTGCCCCACCTGGCCCACGTGATTTCCCCTGGGGGCCCACGTGATTTCCCCTGGGGGCCCACGTGATTTCCCCTGGGGGCCCACGTGATTTCCCCTGGGGGCCCACGTGATTTCCCCTGGGGGCCCACGTGATTTCCCCTGGGGGCCCACGTGATTTCCCCTGGGGGCCCACGTGATTTCCCCTGGGGGCCCACGTGATTTCCCCTGGGGGCCCACGTGATTTCCCCTGGGGGCCCACGTGATTTCCCCTGGGGGCCCACGTGATTTGCCCTGGGGGCCCTCGTGATTTCCCCTGGGGGCCCACGTGATTGCCCCACCTGACCCACGTGATTGCCCCACCTGGCCCACGTGATTTCCCCTGGGGGCCCACGTGATTTCCCCTCGGGGCCCACGTGATTTCCCCTGGGGGCCCACGTGATTTCCCCTGGGGGCCCACGTGAATTCCCCTGGGGGCCCACGTGATTTCCCCTGGGGGCCCACGTGATTTCCCCTGGGGGCCCACGTGATTTCCCCTGGGGGCCCACGTGATTTGCCCTGGGGTCCCTCGTGATTTCCCCTGGGGGCCCACGTGATTGCCCCACCTGGCCCACGTGATTGCCCCACCTGGCCCACGTGATTTCCCCTGGGGGCCCACGTGATTTCCCCTGTGGGCCCACGTGATTGCTCCACCTGGCCCACGTGATTGCCCCACCTGGCCCACGTGATTTCCCCTGGGGGCCCACGTGATTTCCCCTGGGGGCCCACGTGATTTCCCCTGGGGGCCCACGTGATTTCCCCTGGGGGCCCACGTGATTTCCCCTGGGGGCCCACGTGATTGCCCCACCTGGCCCACGTGATTGCCCCACCTGGCCCACGTGATTGCCCCACCTGGCCCACGTGATTTCCCCTGGGGGCCCACGTGATTTCCCCTGGGGGCCCACGTGATTGCTCCAACTGGCCCACGTGATTGCCCCACCTGGCCCACGTGATTTCCCCTGGGGGCCCACGTGAATTCCCCTGGGGGCCCACGTGATTTCCCCTGGGGGCCCACGTGATTTCCCCTGGGGGCCCACGTGATTTCCCCTGGGGGCCCACGTGATTTCCCCTGGGGGCCCACGTGATTTCCCCTGGGGGCCCACGTGATTTCCCCTGGGGGCCCACGTGATTTCCCCTGGGGGCCCACGTGATTTGCCCTGGGGGCCCTCGTGATTTCCCCTGGGGGCCCACGTGATTGCCCCACCTGGCCCACGTGATTGCCCCACCTGGCCCACGTGATTTCCCCTGGGGGCCCACGTGATTTCCCCTGGGGGCCCACGTGATTTCCCCTGGGGGCCCACGTGATTTCCCCTGGGGGCCCACGTGATTTCCCCTGGGGGCCCACGTGATTTCCCCTGGGGGCCCACGTGATTGCTCCACCTGGCCCACGTGATTGCCCCACCTGGCCCACGTGATTTCCCCTGGGGGCCCACGTGATTTCCCCTGGGGGCCCACGTGATTTCCCCTGGGGGCCCACGTGATTTCCCCTGGGGGCCCACGTGATTTCCCCTGGGGGCCCACGTGATTTCCCCTGGGGGCCCACGTGATTTCCCCTGGGGGCCCACGTGATTTCCATTGGGGGCCCACGTGATTGCTCCACCTGGCCCACGTGATTGCCCCACCTGGCCCACGTGATTTCCCCTGGGGGCCCACGTGATTTCCCCTGGGGGCCCACGTGATTTCCCCTGGGGGCCCACGTGATTTCCCCTGGGGGCCCACGTGATTTCCCCTTGGGGCCCACGTGATTTCCCCCGGGGGCCCACGTGATTTCCCCCGGGGGCCCACGTGATTTCCCCCGGGGGCCCACGTGATTTCCCCCGGGGGCCCACGTGATTTCCCCCGGGGGCCCACGTGATTTCCCCCGGGGGCCCACGTGATTTCCCCCGGGGGCCCACGTGATTTCCCCTGGGGGCCCTCGTGATTTCCCCTGGGGGCCCACGTGATTGCCCCACCTGGCCCACGTGATTGCCCCACCTGGCCCACGTGATTTCCCCTGGGGGCCCACGTGATTTCCCCTGTGGGCCCACGTGATTGCCCCACCTGGCCCACGTGATTGCCCCACCTGGCCCACGTGATTTCCCCTGGGGGCCCACGTGATTTCCCCTGGGGGCCCACGTGATTGCTCCACCTGGCCCACGTGATTGCCCCACCTGGCCCACGTGATTGCCCCACCTGGCCCACGTGATTTCCCCTGGGGGCCCACGTGATTTCCCCTGGGGGCCCACGTGATTGCTCCACCTGGCCCACGTGATTGCCCCACCTGGCCCACGTGATTTCCCCTGGGGGCCCACGTGATTTCCCCTGGGGGCCCACGTGATTTCCCCTGGGGGCCCACGTGATTTCCCCTGGGGGCCCACGTGATTTCCCCTGGGGGCCCACGTGATTTCCCCTGGGGGCCCACGTGATTTCCCCTGGGGGCCCACGTGATTGCTCCACCTGGCCCACGTGATTGCCCCACCTGGCCCACGTGATTTCCCCTGGGGGCCCACGTGATTTCCCCTGGAGGCCCACGTGATTTCCCCTGGGGGCCCACGTGATTTCCCCTGGGGGCCCACGTGATTTCCCCTGGGGGCCCACGTGATTTCCCCTGGGGGCCCAAGTGATTTGCCCTGGGGGCCCTCGTGATTTCCCCTGGGGGCCCACGTGATTGCCCCACCTGGCCCACGTGATTGCCCCACCTGGCCCACGTGATTTCCCCTGGGGGCCCACGTGATTGCTCCACCTGGCCCACGTGATTGCCCCACCTGGCCCACGTGATTTCCCCTGGGGGCCCACGTGATTTCCCCTGGGGGCCCACGTGATTTCCCCTGGGGGCCCACGTGATTTCCCCTGGGGGCCCACGTGATTTCCACTTGGGGCCCACGTGATTTCCCCTGGGGGCCCACGTGATTTCCCCTGGGGGCCCACGTGATTTCCCCTGGGGGCCCACGTGATTTCCCCTGGGGGCCCACGTGATTTCCCCATGTGGCCCACGTGATTTCCCCTGGGGGCCCACGTGATTTCCCCTGGGGGCCCACGTGATTTCCCCTGGGGGCCCACGTGATTTCCCCTGGGGGCCCACGTGCTTTCCCCTGGGGGCCCACGTGATTTCTCCTGGGGGCCCACGTGATTTCCCCTGGGGGCCCACGTGATTTGCCCTGGGGGCCCTCGTGATTTCCCCTGGGGGCCCACGTGATTGCCCCACCTGGCCCACGTGATTGCCCCACCTGGCCCACGTGATTTCCCCTGGGGGCCCACGTGATTTCCCCTGGGGGCCCACGTGATTTCCCCTGTGGGCCCACGTGATTGCTCCACCTGGCCCACGTGATTGCCCCACCTGGCCCACGTGATTTCCCCTGGGGGCCCACGTGATTTCCCCTGGGGGCCCACGTGATTTCCCCTGGGGGCCCACGTGATTTCCCCTGGGGGCCCACGTGATTTCCCCTGGGGGCCCACGTGATTTCCCCTGGGGGCCCACGTGATTTCCCCTGGGGGCCCACGTGATTTCCCCTGGGGGCCCACGTGATTTCCCCTGGGGGCCCACGTGATTTCCCCTGGGGGCCCACGTGATTTCCCCTGGGGGCCCACGTGATTTGCCCTGGGGGCCCTCGTGATTTCCCCTGGGGGCCCACGTGATTGCCCCACCTGGCCCACGTGATTGCCCCACCTGGCCCACGTGATTTCCCCTGGGGGCCCACGTGATTTCCCCTCGGGGCCCACGTGATTTCCCCTGGGGGCCCACGTGATTTCCCCTGGGGGCCCACGTGATTTCCCCTGGGGGCCCACGTGATTTCCCCTGGGGGCCCACGTGATTTCCCCTGGGGGCCCACGTGATTTCCCCTGGGGGCCCACGTGATTTGCCCTGGGGTCCCTCGTGATTTCCCCTGGGGGCCCACGTGATTGCCCCACCTGGCCCACGTGATTGCCCCACCTGGCCCACGTGATTTCCCCTGGGGGCCCACGTGATTTCCCCTGTGGGCCCACGTGATTGCTCCACCTGGCCCACGTGATTGCCCCACCTGGCCCACGTGATTTCCCCTGGGGGCCCACGTGATTTCCCCTGGGGGCCCACGTGATTTCCCCTGGGGGCCCACGTGATTTCCCCTGGGGGCCCACGTGATTTCCCCTGGGGGCCCACGTGATTGCCCCACCTGGCCCACGTGATTGCCCCACCTGGCCCACGTGATTGCCCCACCTGGCCCACGTGATTTCCCCTGGGGGCCCACGTGATTTCCCCTGGGGGCCCACGTGATTGCTCCAACTGGCCCACGTGATTGCCCCACCTGGCCCACGTGATTTCCCCTGGGGGCCCACGTGATTTCCCCTGGGGGCCCACGTGATTTCCCCTGGGGGCCCACGTGATTTCCCCTGGGGGCCCACGTGATTTCCCCTGGGGGCCCACGTGATTTCCCCTGGGGGCCCACGTGATTTCCCCTGGGGGCCCACGTGATTTCCCCTGGGGGCCCACGTGATTTCCCCTGGGGGCCCACGTGATTTGCCCTGGGGGCCCTCGTGATTTCCCCTGGGGGCCCACGTGATTGCCCCACCTGACCCACGTGATTGCCCCACCTGGCCCACGTGATTTCCCCTGGGGGCCCACGTGATTTCCCCTGGGGGCCCACGTGATTTCCCCTGGGGGCCCACGTGATTTCCCCTGGGGGCCCACGTGATTTCCCCTGGGGGCCCACGTGATTTCCCCTGGGGGCCCACGTGATTTCCCCTGGGGGCCCACGTGATTTCCCCTGGGGGCCCACGTGATTTGCCCTGGGGTCCCTCGTGATTTCCCCTGGGGGCCCACGTGATTGCCCCACCTGGCCCACGTGATTGCCCCACCTGGCCCACGTGATTTCCCCTGGGGGCCCACGTGATTTCCCCTGGGGGCCCACGTGATTTCCCCTGGGGGCCCACGTGATTTCCCCTGGGGGCCCACGTGATTTCCCCTGGGGGCCCACGTGATTTCCCCTGGGGGCCCACGTGATTTCCCCTGGGGGCCCACGTGATTTGCCCTGGGGGCCCTCGTGATTTCCCCTGGGGGCCCACGTGATTCCCCCACCTGGCCCACGTGATTGCCCCACCTGGCCCACGTGATTTCCCCTGGGGGCCCACGTGATTTCCCCTGGGGGCCCACGTGATTTCCCCTGTGGGCCCACGTGATTGCTCCACCTGGCCCACGTGATTGCCCCACCTGGCCCACGTGATTTCCCCTGGGGGCCCACGTGATTTCCCCTGGGGGCCCACGTGATTTCCCCTGGGGGCCCACGTGATTTCCCCTGGGGGCCCACGTGATTTCCCCTGGGGGCCCACGTGATTTCCCCTGGGGTCCCACGTGATTTCCCCTGGGGGCCCACGTGATTTCCCCTGTGGGCCCACGTGATTGCTCCACCTGGCCCACGTGATTTCCCCTGGGGGCCCACGTGATTTCCCCTGGGGGCCCACGTGATTTCCCCTGGGGGCCCACGTGATTGCTCCACCTGGCCCACGTGATTGCCCCACCTGGCCCACGTGATTTCCCCTGGGGGCCCACGTGATTTCCCCTGGGGGCCCACGTGATTTCCCCTGGGGGCCCACGTGATTTCCCCTGGGGGCCCACGTGATTTCCCCTGGGGGCCCACGTGATTTCCCCTGGGGGCCCACGTGATTTCCCCTGGGGGCCCACGTGATTTCCATTGGGGGCCCACGTGATTGCTCCACCTGGCCCACGTGATTGCCCCACCTGGCCCACGTGATTTCCCCTGGGGGCCCACGTGATTTCCCCTGGGGGCCCACGTGATTTCCCCTGGGGGCCCTCGTGATTTCCCCTGGGGGCCCACGTGATTTCCCCTTGGGGCCCACGTGATTTCCCCCGGGGGCCCACGTGATTTCCCCCGGGGGCCCACGTGATTTCCCCCGGGGGCCCACGTGATTTCCCCAGGGGGCCCACGTGATTTCCCCCGGGGGCCCACGTGATTTCCCCCGGGGGCCCACGTGATTTCCCCCGGGGGCCCACGTGATTTCCCCTGGGGGCCCACGTGATTTCCCCTGGGGGCCCTCGTGATTTCCCCTGGGGGCCCACGTGATTGCCCCACCTGGCCCACGTGATTGCCCCACCTGGCCCACGTGATTTCCCCTGGGGGCCCACGTGATTTCCCCTGTGGGCCCACGTGATTGCCCCACCTGGCCCACGTGATTGCCCCACCTGGCCCACGTGATTTCCCCTGGGGGCCCACGTGATTTCCCCTGGGGGCCCACGTGATTGCTCCACCTGGCCCACGTGATTGCCCCACCTGGCCCACGTGATTGCCCCACCTGGCCCACGTGATTTCCCCTTGGGGCCCACGTGATTTCCCCTGGGGGCCCACGTGATTGCTCCACCTGGCCCACGTGATTGCCCCACCTGGCCCACGTGATTTCCCCTGGGGGCCCACGTGATTTCCCCTGGGGGCCCACGTGATTTCCCCTGGGGGCCCACGTGATTTCCCCTGGGGGCCCACGTGATTTCCCCTGGGGGCCCACGTGATTTCCCCTGGGGGCCCACGTGATTTCCCCTGGGGGCCCACGTGATTGCTCCACCTGGCCCACGTGATTGCCCCACCTGGCCCACGTGATTTCCCCTGGGGGCCCACGTGATTTCCCCTGGAGGCCCACGTGATTTCCCCTGGGGGCCCACGTGATTTCCCCTGGGGGCCCACGTGATTTCCCCTGGGGGCCCACGTGATTTCCCCTGGGGGCCCAAGTGATTTGCCCTGGGGGCCCTCGTGATTTCCCCTGGGGGCCCACGTGATTGCCCCACCTGGCCCACGTGATTGCCCCACCTGGCCCACGTGATTTCCCCTGGGGGCCCACGTGATTGCTCCACCTGGCCCACGTGATTGCCCCACCTGGCCCACGTGATTTCCCCTGGGGGCCCACGTGATTTCCCCTGGGGGCCCACGTGATTTCCCCTGGGGGCCCACGTGATTTCCCCTGGGGGCCCACGTGATTTCCCCTTGGGGCCCACGTGATTTCCCCTGGGGGCCCACGTGATTTCCCCTGGGGGCCCACGTGATTTCCCCTGGGGGCCCACGTGATTTCCCCTGGGGGCCCACGTGATTTCCCCTTGTGGCCCACGTGATTTCCCCTGGGGGCCCACGTGATTTCCCCTGGGGGCCCACGTGATTTCCCCTGGGGGCCCACGTGATTTCCCCTGGGGGCCCACGTGCTTTCCCCTGGGGGCCCACGTGATTTCTCCTGGGGGCCCACGTGATTTCCCCTGGGGGCCCACGTGATTTGCCCTGGGGGCCCTCGTGATTTCCCCTGGGGGCCCACGTGATTGCCCCACCTGGCCCACGTGATTGCCCCACCTGGCCCACGTGATTTCCCCTGGGGGCCCACGTGATTTCCCCTGGGGGCCCACGTGATTTCCCCTGTGGGCCCACGTGATTGCTCCACCTGGCCCACGTGATTGCCCCACCTGGCCCACGTGATTTCCCCTGGGGGCCCACGTGATTTCCCCTGGGGGCCCACGTGATTTCCCCTGGGGGCCCACGTGATTTCCCCTGGGGGCCCACGTGATTTCCCCTGGGGGCCCACGTGATTTCCCCTGGGGGCCCACGTGATTTCCCCTGGGGGCCCACGTGATTTCCCCTGGGGGCCCACGTGATTTCCCCTGGGGGCCCACGTGATTTCCCCTGGGGGCCCACGTGATTTCCCCTGGGGGCCCACGTGATTTGCCCTGGGGGCCCTCGTGATTTCCCCTGGGGGCCCACGTGATTGCCCCACCTGACCCACGTGATTGCCCCACCTGGCCCACGTGATTTCCCCTGGGGGCCCACGTGATTTCCCCTGGGGGCCCACGTGATTTCCCCTGGGGGCCCACGTGATTTGCCCTGGGGTCCCTCGTGATTTCCCCTGGGGGCCCACGTGATTGCCCCACCTGGTCCACGTGATTGCCCCACCTGGCCCACGTGATTTCCCCTGGGGGCCCACGTGATTTCCCCTGTGGGCCCACGTGATTGCTCCACCTGGCCCACGTGATTGCCCCACCTGGCCCACGTGATTTCCCCTGGGGGCCCACGTGATTTCCCCTGGGGGCCCACGTGATTTCCCCTGGGGGCCCACGTGATTTCCCCTGGGGGCCCACGTGATTTCCCCTGGCGGCCCACGTGATTGCCCCACCTGGCCCACGTGATTGCCCCACCTGGCCCACGTGATTGCCCCACCTGGCCCACGTGATTTCCCCTGGGGGCCCACGTGATTTCCCCTGGGGGCCCACGTGATTGCTCCACCTGGCCCACGTGATTGCCCCACCTGGCCCACGTGATTTCCCCTGGGGGCCCACGTGATTTCCCCTGGGGGCCCACGTGATTTCCCCTGGGGGCCCACGTGATTTCCCCTGGGGGCCCACGTGATTTCCCCTGGGGGCCCACGTGATTTCCCCTGGGGGCCCACGTGATTTCCCCTGGGGGCCCACGTGATTTCCCCTGGGGGCCCACGTGATTTCCCCTGGGGGCCCACGTGATTAGCCCTGGGGGCCCTCGTGATTTCCCCTGGGGGCCCACGTGATTGCCCCACCTGGCCCACGTGATTGCCCCACCTGGCCCACGTGATTTCCTTTGGGGGCCCACGTGATTTCCCCTGGGGGCCCACGTGATTTCCCCTGGGGGCCCACGTGATTTCCCCTGGGGGCCCACGTGATTTCCCCTGGGGGCCCACGTGATTTCCCCTGGGGGCCCACGTGATTTCCCCTGGGGGCCCACGTGATTTCCCCTGTGGGCCCACGTGATTGCTCCACCTGGCCCACGTGATTGCCCCACCTGGCCCACGTGATTTCCCCTGGGGGCCCACGTGATTTCCCCTGGGGGCCCACGTGATTGCCCCACCTGGCCCACGTGATTGCCCCACCTGGCCCACGTGATTGCCCCACCTGGCCCACGTGATTTCCCCTGGGGGCCCACGTGATTTCCCCTGGGGGCCCACGTGATTGCTCCAACTGGCCCACGTGATTGCCCCACCTGGCCCACGTGATTTCCCCTGGGGGCCCACGTGATTTCCCCTGGGGGCCCACGTGATTTCCCCTGGGGGCCCACGTGATTTCCCCTGGGGGCCCACGTGATTTCCCCTGGGGGCCCACGTGATTTCCCCTGGGGGCCCACGTGATTTCCCCTGGGGGCCCACGTGATTTGCCCTGGGGGCCCTCGTGATTTCCCCTGGGGGCCCACGTGATTGCCCCACCTGACCCACGTGATTGCCCCACCTGGCCCACGTGATTTCCCCTGGGGGCCCACGTGATTTCCCCTGGGGGCCCACGTGATTTCCCCTGGGGGCCCACGTGATTTCCCCTGGGGGCCCACGTGATTTCCCCTGGGGGCCCACGTGATTTCCCCTGGGGGCCCACGTGATTTCCCCTGGGGGCCCACGTGATTTGCCCTGGGGTCCCTCGTGATTTCCCCTGGGGGCCCACGTGATTGCCACACCTGGCCCACGTGATTGCCCCACCTGGCCCACGTGATTTCCCCTGGGGGCCCACGTGATTTCCCCTGGGGGCCCACGTGATTTCCCCTGGGGGCCCACGTGATTTCCCCTGGGGGCCCACGTGATTGCCCCACCTGGCCCACGTGATTGCCCCACCTGGCCCACGTGATTGCCCCACCTGGCCCACGTGATTTCCCCTGGGGGCCCACGTGATTTCCCCTGGGGGCCCACGTGATTGCGCCAGCTGGCCCACGTGATTGCCCCACCTGGCCCACGTGATTTCCCCTGGGGTCCCACGTGATTTCCCCTGGGGGCCCACGTGATTTCCCCTGGGGGCCCACGTGATTTCCCCTGGGGGCCCACGTGATTTCCCCTGGGGGCCCACGTGATTTCCCCTGGGGGCCCACGTGATTTCCCCTGGGGGCCCACGTGATTTCCCCTGGGGGCCCACGTGATTTCCCCTGGGGGCCCACGTGATTTGCCCTGGGGGCCCTCGTGATTTCCCCTGGGGGCCCACGTGATTGCCCCACCTGACCCACGTGATTGCCCCACCTGGCCCACGTGATTTCCCCTGGGGGCCCACGTGATTTCCCCTGGGGGCCCACGTGATTTCCCCTGGGGGCCCACGTGATTTCCCCTGGGGGCCCACGTGATTTCCCCTGGGGGCCCACGTGATTTCCCCTGGGGGCCCACGTGATTTCCCCTGGGGGCCCACGTGATTTGCCCTGGGGTCCCTCGTGATTTCCCCTGGGGGCCCACGTGATTGCCCCACCTGGCCCACGTGATTGCCCCACCTGGCCCACGTGATTTCCCCTGGGGGCCCACGTGATTTCCCCTGTGGGCCCACGTGATTGCTCCACCTGGCCCACGTGATTGCCCCACCTGGCCCACGTGATTTCCCCTGGGGGCCCACGTGATTTCCCCTGGGGGCCCACGTGATTTCCCCTGGGGGCCCACGTGATTTCCCCTGGGGGCCCACGTGATTTCCCCTGGGGGCCCACGTGATTGCCCCACCTGGCCCACGTGATTGCCCCACCTGGCCCACGTGATTGCCCCACCTGGCCCACGTGATTTCCCCTGGGGGCCCACGTGATTTCCCCTGGGGGCCCACGTGATTGCTCCAACTGGCCCACGTGATTGCCCCAACTGGCCCACGTGATTTCCCCTGGGGGACCACGTGATTTCCCCTGGGGGCCCACGTGATTTCCCCTGGGGGCCCACGTGATTTCCCCTGGGGGCCCACGTGATTTCCCCTGGGGGCCCACGTGATTTCCCCTGGGGGCCCACGTGATTTCCATTGGGGGCCCACGTGATTGCTCCACCTGGCCCACGTGACTGCCCCACCTGGCCCACGTGATTGCCCCACCTGGCCCACGGGATTTCCCCTGGGGGCACACGTGATTTCCCCTGGGGGCCCACGTGACTTCCCCTGTGGGCCCACGTGATTGCCCCACCTGGCCCACGTGATTTCCCCTGGGGGCCCACGTGATTTCCCCTGGGGGCCCACGTGATTTCCCCTGGGGGCCCACGTGATTTCCCCTGGGGGCCCACGTGATTTCCCCTTGGGGCCCACGTGATTTCCCCTGGGGGCCCACGTGATTGCTCCACCTGGCCCACGTGATTTCCCCTGGGGGCCCACGTGATTTCCCCTGGGCGCCCACGTGATTTCCCCTGGGGGCCCACGTGATTTCCCCTGGGGGCCCACGTGATTTCCCCTGGGGGCCCACGTGATTTCCCCTGGGTGCCCACGTGATTTCCCCTGGGGGCCCACGTGATTTGCCCTGGGGGCCCTCGTGATTTCCCCTGGGGGCCCACGTGATTGCCCCACCTGGCCCACGTGATTTCCCCTGGAGGCCCACGTGATTTCCCCTGGGGGCCCACGTGATTTCCCCTGTGGGCCCACGTGATTGCTCCACCTGGCCCACGTGATTGCCCCACCTGGCCCACGTGATTTCCCCTGGGGGCCCACGTGATTTCCCCTGGGGGCCCACGTGATTTCCCCTGGGGGCCCACGTGATTTCCCCTGGGGGCCCACGTGTTTTCCCCTGGGGGCCCACGTGATTTCCCCTGGGGGCCCACGTGATTTCCCCTGGGGGCCCACGTGATTTCCCCTGGGGGCCCACGTGATTTCCCCTGGGGGCCCACGTGATTTACCCTGTGGGCCCACGTGATTTCCCCTGGGGGCCCACGTGATTTCCCCTGGGGGCCCACGTGATTGCTCCACCTGGCCCACGTGATTGCCCCACCTGGCCCACGTGATTTCCCCTGGGGGCCCACGTGATTTCCCCTGGGGGCCCACGTGATTTCCCCTGGGGGCCCACGTGATTTCCCCTTGGGGCCCACGTGATTTCCCCTGGGGGCCCACGTAATTTCCCCTGGGGGCCCACGTGATTTCCCCTTGTGGCCCACGTGATTTCCCCTGGGGGCCCACGTGATTTCCCCTGGGGGCCCACGTGATTTCCCCTGGGGGCCCACGTGATTTCCCCTGGGGGCCCACGTGATTTCCCCTGGGGGCCCACGTGATTTCCCCTGGGGGCCCACGTGATTTCCCCTGGGGGCCCACGTGATTTCCCCTGGGGGCCCACGTGATTTCCCCTGGGGGCCCTCGTGATTTCCCCTGGGGGCCCACGTGATTGCCCCACCTGGCCCACGTGATTGCCCCACCTGGCCCACGTGATTTCCCCTGGGGGCCCACGTGATTTCCCCTGGGGGCCCACGTGATTTCCCCTGGGGGCCCACGTGATTTCCCCTGGGGGCCCACGTGATTGCCCCACCTGGCCCTCGTGATTGCCCCACCTGGCCCACGTGATTGCCCCACCTGGCCCACGTGATTTCCCCTGGGGGCCCACGTGATTTCCCCTGGGGGCCCACGTGATTTCCCCTGGGGGCCCACGTGATTTCCCCTGGGGGCCCACGTGATTTCCCCTGGGGGCCCACGTGATTTCCCCTGGGGGCCCACGTGATTTCCCCTGGGGGCCCACGTGATTTCCCCTGGGGGCCCACGTGATTTCCCCTGGGGGCCCACGTGATTTGCCCTGGGGTCCCTCGTGATTTCCCCTGGGGGCCCACGTGATTGCCCCACCTGGCCCACGTGATTGCCCCACCTGGCCCACGTGATTTCCCCTGGGGGCCCACGTGATTTCCCCTGGGGGCCCACGTGACTTCCCCTGTGGGCCCACGTGATTGCTCCACCTGGCCCACGTGATTGCCCCACCTGGCCCACGTGATTTCCCCTGGGGGCCCACGTGATTTCCCCTGGGGGCCCACGTGATTTCCCCTGGGGGCCCACGTGATTTCCCCTGGGGGCCCACGTGATTTCCCCTTGGGGCCCACGTGATTTCCCCTGGGGGCCCACGTGATTGCTCCACCTGGCCCACGTGATTTCCCCTGGGGGCCCACGTGATTTCCCCTGGGCGCCCACGTGATTTCCCCTGGGGGCCCACGTGATTTCCCCTGGGGGCCCACGTGATTTCCCCTGGGGGCCCACGTGATTTCCCCTGGGTGCCCACGTGATTTCCCCTGGGGGCCCACGTGATTTGCCCTGGGGGCCCTCGTGATTTCCCCTGGGGGCCCACGTGATTGCCCCACCTGGCCCACGTGATTGCCCCACCTGGCCCACGTGATTTCCCCTGGAGGCCCACGTGATTTCCCCTGGGGGCCCACGTGATTTCCCCTGTGGGCCCACGTGATTTCCCCTGGGGGCCCACGTGATTTCCCCTGGGGGCCCACGTGATTTCCCCTGGGGGCCCACGTGATTTCCCCTGGGGGCCCACGTGATTTCCCCTGGGGGCCCACGTGATTTCCCCTGGGGGCCCACGTGATTTCCCCTGGGGGCCCACGTGATTTACCCTGTGGGCCCACGTGATTTCCCCTGGGGGCCCACGTGATTTCCCCTGGGGGCCCACGTGATTGCTCCACCTGGCCCACGTGATTGCCCCACCTGGCCCACGTGATTTCCCCTGGGGGCCCACGTGATTTCCCCTGGGGGCCCACGTGATTTCCCCTGGGGGCCCACGTGATTTCCCCTGGGGGCCCACGTGATTGCTCCACCTGGCCCACGTGATTGCCCCACCTGGCCCACGTGATTTCCCCTGGGGGCCCACGTGATTTCCCCTGGGGGCCCACGTGATTTCCCCTGGGGGCCCACGTGATTTCCCCTTGGGGCCCACGTGATTTCCCCTGGGGGCCCACGTGATTTCCCCTGGGGGCCCACGTGATTTCCCCTTGTGGCCCACGTGATTTCCCCTGGGGGCCCACGTGATTTCCCCTGGGGGCCCACGTGATTTCCCCTGGGGGCCCACGTGATTTCCCCTGGGGGCCCACGTGATTTCCCCTGGGGGCCCACGTGATTTCCCCTGGGGGCCCACGTGATTTCCCCTGGGGGCCCTCGTGATTTCCCCTGGGGGCCCACGTGATTGCCCCACCTGGCCCACGTGATTGCCCCACCTGGCCCACGTGATTTCCCCTGGGGGCCCACGTGATTTCCCCTGGGGGCCCACGTGATTTCCCCTGGGGGCCCACGTGATTTCCCCTGGGGGCCCACGTGATTGCCCCACCTGGCCCTCGTGATTGCCCCACCTGGCCCACGTGATTGCCCCACCTGGCCCACGTGATTTCCCCTGGGGGCCCACGTGATTTCCCCTGGGGGCCCACGTGATTTCCCCTGGGGGCCCACGTGATTTCCCCTGAGGGCCCACGTGATTTCCCCTGGGGGCCCACGTGATTTCCCCTGGGGGCCCACGTGATTTCCCCTGGGGGCCCACGTGATTTCCCCTGGGGGCCCACGTGATTTCCCCTGGGGGCCCACGTGATTTGCCCTGGGGTCCCTCGTGATTTCCCCTGGGGGCCCACGTGATTGCCCCACCTGGCCCACGTGATTGCCCCACCTGGCCCACGTGATTTCCCCTGGGGGCCCACGTGATTTCCCCTGGGGGCCCACGTGATTTCCCCTGGGGGCCCACGTGATTTCCCCTGTGGGCCCACGTGATTGCTCCACCTGGCCCACGTGATTGCCCCACCTGGCCCACGTGATTTCCCCTGGGGGCCCACGTGATTTCCCCTGGGGGCCCACGTGATTTCCCCTGGGGGCCCACGTGATTTCCCCTGGGGGCCCACGTGATTGCTCCACCTGGCCCACGTGATTTCCCCTGGGGGCCCACGTGATTTCCCCTGGGCGCCCACGAGATTTCCCCTGGGGGCCCACGTGATTTCCCCTGGGGGCCCACGTGATTTCCCCTGGGGGCCCACGTGTTTTCCCCTGGGTGCCCACGTGATTTCCCCTGGGGGCCCACGTGATTTGCCCTGGGGGCCCTCGTGATTTCCCCTGGGGGCCCACGTGATTGCCCCACCTGGCCCACGTGATTGCCCCACCTGGCCCACGTGATTTCCCCTGGGGGCCCACGTGATTTCCCCTGGGGGCCCACGTGATTTCCCCTGTGGGCCCACGTGATTGCTCCACCTGGCCCACGTGATTGCCCCACCTGGCCCACGTGATTGCCCCTGGGGGCCCACGTGATTTCCCCTGGGGGCCCACGTGATTTCCCCTGGGGGCCCACGTGATTTCCCCTGGGGGCCCACGTGATTTCCCCTGGGGGCCCACGTGATTTCCCCTGGGGGCCCACGTGATTTCCCCTGGGGGCCCACGTGATTTCCCCTGGGGGCCCACGTGATTTCCCCTGTGGGCCCACGTGATTTCCCCTGGGGGCCCACGTGATTTCCCCTGGGGGCCCACGTGATTGCTCCACCTGGACCACGTGATTGCCCCACCTGGCCCACGTGATTTCCCCTGGGGGCCCACGTGATTTCCCCTGGGGGCCCACGTGATTTCCCCTGGGGGCCCACGTGATTTCCCCTGGGGGCCCACGTGATTTCCCCTGGGGGCCCACGTGATTTCCCCTGGGGGCCCACGTGATTTCTCCTGGGGGCCCACGTGATTTCCATTGGGGGCCCACGTGATTGCTCCACCTGGCCCACGTGATTGCCCCACCTGGCCCACGTGATTTCCCCTGGGGGCCCACGTGATTTCCCCTGGGGGCCCACGTGATTTCCCCTGGGGGCCCACGTGATTTCCCCTGGGGGCCCACGTGATTTCCCCTGGGGGCCCACGTGATTTCCCCTGGGGGCCCACGTGATTTCCCCTGGGGGCCCACGTGATTTCCCCTGGGGGCCCTCGTGATTTCCCCTGGGGGCCCACGTGATTGCCCCACCTGGCCCACGTGATTGCCCCACCTGGCCCACGTGATTTCCCCTGGGGGCCCACGTGATTTCCCCTGGGGGCCCACGTGATTTCCCCTGGGGGCCCACGTGATTGCCCCACCTGGCCCTCGTGATTGCCCCACCTGGCCCACGTGATTGCCCCACCTGGCCCACGTGATTTCCCCTGGGGGACCACGTGATTTCCCCTGGGGGCCCACGTGATTTCCCCTGGGGGCCCACGTGATTTCCCCTGGGGGCCCACGTGATTTCCCCTGGGGGCCCACGTGATTTCCCCTGGGGGCCCACGTGATTTCCCCTGGGGGCCCACGTGATTTCCCCTGGGGGCCCACGTGATTTCCCCTGGGGGCCCACGTGATTTGCCCTGGGGTCCCTCGTGATTTCCCCTGGGGGCCCACGTGATTGCCCCACCTGGCCCACGTGATTGCCCAACCTGGCCCACGTGATTTCCCCTGGGGGCCCACGTGATTTCCCCTGGGGGCCCACGTGATTTCCCCTGGGGGCCCAGGTGATTGCTCCACCTGGCCCACGTGATTGCCAAACCTGGCCCACGTGATTTCCCCTGGGGGCCCACGTGATTTCCCATGGGGGCCCACGTGATTTCCCCTGGGGGCCCACGTGATTTCCCCTGGGGGCCCACGTGATTTCCCCTGGGGGCCCACGTGATTTCCCCTGGGGGCCCACGTGATTTCCCCTGGGGGCCCACGTGATTTCCCCTGGGGGCCCACGTGATTTCCCCTGGGGGCCCACGTGATTTCCCCTGGGGGCCCACGTGATTTCCCCTGGGGGCCCTCGTGATTTCCCCTGGGGGCCCACGTGATTTGCCCTGGGGGCCCTCGTGATTTCCCCTGGGGGCCCACGTGATTGCCCCACCTGGCCCACGTGATTTCCCCTGGGGGCCCACGTGATTTCCCCTGGGGGCCCACGTGATTTCCCCTGGGGGCCCACGTGATTTCCCCTGGGGGCCCACGTGATTGCTCCACCTGGCCCACGTGATTGCCCCACCTGGCCCACGTGATTTCCCCTGGGGGCCCACGTGATTTCCCCTGGGGGCCCACGTGATTTCCCCTGGGGGCCCACGTGATTTCCCCTGGGGGCCCACGTGATTGCTCCACCTGGCCCACGTGATTTCCCCTGGGGGCCCACGTGATTTCCCCTGGGGGCCCACGTGATTTCCCCTGGGGGCCCACGTGATTTCCCCTGGGGGCCCACGTGATTTCCCCTGGGGGCCCACGTTATTTCCCCTGTGGGCCCACGTGATTGCTCCACCTGGCCCACGTGATTTCCCCTGGGGGCCCACGTGATTTCCCCTGGGGGCCCACGTGATTGCTCCACCTGGCCCACGTGATTGCCCCACCTGGCCCACGTGATTTCCCCTGGGGGCCCACGTGATTTCCCCTGGGGGCCCACGTGATTTCCCCTGGGGGCCCACGTGATTTCCCCTGGGGGCCCACGTGATTTCCCCTGGGGGCCCACGTGATTTCCCCTGGGGGCCCACGTGATTTCCATTGGGGGCCCACGTGATTGCTCCACCTGGCCCACGTGATTGCCCCACCTGGCCCACGTGATTTCCCCTGGGGGCCCACGTGATTTCCCCTGGGGGCCCACGTGATTTCCCCTGGGGGCCCACGTGATTTCCCCTGGGGGCCCACGTGATTTCCCCTTGGGGCCCACGTGATTTCCCCTGGGGGCCCACGTGATTTCCCCTGGGGGCCCACGTGATTTCCCCTGGGGGCCCACGTGATTTCCCCTTGTGGCCCACGTGATTTCCCCTGGGGGCCCACGTGATTTCCCCTGGGGGCCCACGTGATTTCCCCTGGGGGCCCACGTGATTTCCCCTGGGGGCCCACGTGATTTCCCCTGGGGGCCCACGTGATTTCCCCTGGGGGCCCACGTGATTTCCCCTGGGGCCCACATGATTTCGCCTGGGGGCCCACGTGATTTACCCTGTGGGCCCACGTGATTTCCCCTGGGGGCCCACGTGATTTCCCCTGGGGGCCCACGTGATTGCTCCACCTGGACCACGTGATTTCCCCTGGGGGCCCACGTGATTTCCCCTGGGGGCCCACGTGATTTCCTCTGGGGGCCCACGTGATTTCCCCTGGGGGCCCACGTGATTTCCCCTGGGGGCCCACGTGATTTCCCCTGGGGGCCCACGTGATTTCCCCTGGGGGCCCACGTGATTTCCATTGGGGGCCCACGTGATTGCTCCACCTGGCCCACGTGATTGCCCCACCTGGCCCACGTGATTTCCCCTGGGGGCCCACGTGATTTCCCCTGGGGGCCCACGTGATTTCCCCTGGGGGCCCACGTGATTTCCCCTGGGGGCCCACGTGATTTCCCCTGGGGGCCCACGTGATTGCTCCACCTGGCCCACGTGATTTCCCCTGGGGGCCCACGTGATTTCCCCTGGGGGCCCACGTGATTTCCCCTGTGGGCCCACGTGATTGCTCCACCTGGCCCACGTGATTTCCCCTGGGGGCCCACGTGATTTCCCCTGGGGGCCCACGTGATTTCCCCTGGGGGCCCTCGTGATTGCTCCACCTGGCCCACGTGATTGCCCCACCTGGCCCACGTGATTTCCCCTGGGGCCCACGTGATTTCCCCTGGGGGCCCACGTGATTTCCCCTGGGGGCCCACGTGATTTCCCCTGGGGGCCCACGTGATTTCCTCTGGGGTCCCACGTGATTTCCACTGTGGGCCCACGTGATTGCTCCACCTGGCCCACGTGATTTCCCCTGGGGGCCCACGTGATTTCCCCTGGGGGCCCACGTGATTTCCCCTGGGTGCCCACGTGATTGCTCCACCTGGCCCACGTGATTGCCCCACCTGGCCCACGTGATTTCCCCTGGGGGCCCACGTGATTTCCCCTGGGGGCCCACGTGATTTCCCCTGGGGCCCACGTGATTTCCCCTGGGGGCCCACGTGATTTCCCCTGGGGGCCCACGTGATTGCCCCACCTGGCCCTCGTGATTGCCCCACCTGGCCCACGTGATTGCCCCACCTGGCCCACGTGATTTCCCCTGGGGGACCACGTGATTTCCCCTGGGGGCCCACGTGATTTCCCCTGGGGGCCCACGTGATTTCCCCTGGGGGCCCACGTGATTTCCCCTGGGGGCCCACGTGATTTCCCCTGGGGGCCCACGTGATTTCCCCTGGGGGCCCACGTGATTTCCCCTGGGGGCCCACGTGATTTCCCCTGGGGGCCCACGTGATTTGCCCTGGGGTCCCTCGTGATTTCCCCTGGGGGCCCACGTGATTGCCCCACCTGGCCCACGTGATTGCCCAACCTGGCCCACGTGATTTCCCCTGGGGGCCCACGTGATTTCCCCTGGGGGCCCACGTGATTTCCCCTGGGGGCCCAGGTGATTGCTCCACCTGGCCCACGTGATTGCCAAACCTGGCCCACGTGATTTCCCCTGGGGGCCCACGTGATTTCCCATGGGGGCCCACGTGATTTCCCCTGGGGGCCCACGTGATTTCCCCTGGGGGCCCACGTGATTTCCCCTGGGGGCCCACGTGATTTCCCCTGGGGGCCCACGTGATTTCCCCTGGGGGCCCACGTGATTTCCCCTGGGGGCCCACGTGATTTCCCCTGGGGGCCCACGTGATTTCCCCTGGGGGCCCACGTGATTTCCCCTGGGGGCCCACGTGATTTCCCCTGGGGGCCCACGTGATTTGCCCTGGGGGCCCTCGTGATTTCCCCTGGGGGCCCACGTGATTGCCCCACCTGGCCCACGTGATTTCCCCTGGGGGCCCACGTGATTTCCCCTCTGGGCCCACGTGATTTCCCCTGGGGGCCCACGTGATTTCCCCTGGGGGCCCACGTGATTGCTCCACCTGGCCCACGTGATTGCCCCACCTGGCCCACGTGATTTCCCCTGGGGGCCCACGTGATTTCCCCTGGGGGCCCACGTGATTTCCCCTGGGGGCCCACGTGATTTCCCCTGGGGGCCCACGTGATTGCTCCACCTGGCCCACGTGATTTCCCCTGGGGGCCCACGTGATTTCCCCTGGGGGCCCACGTGATTTCCCCTGGGGGCCCACGTGATTTCCCCTGGGGGCCCACGTGATTTCCCCTGGGGGCCCACGTTATTTCCCCTGTGGGCCCACGTGATTGCTCCACCTGGCCCACGTGATTTCCCCTGGGGGCCCACGTGATTTCCCCTGGGGGCCCACGTGATTGCTCCACTTGGCCCACGTGATTGCCCCACCTGGCCCACGTGATTTCCCCTGGGGGCCCACGTGATTTCCCCTGGGGGCCCACGTGATTTCCCCTGGGGGCCCACGTGATTTCCCCTGGGGGCCCACGTGATTTCCCCTGGGGGCCCACGTGATTTCCCCTGGGGGCCCACGTGATTTCCATTGGGGGCCCATGTGATTGCTCCACCTGGCCCACGTGATTGCCCCACCTGGCCCACGTGATTTCCCCTGGGGGCCCACGTGATTTCCCCTGGGGGCCCACGTGATTTCCCCTGGGGGCCCACGTGATTTCCCCTGGGGGCCCACGTGATTTCACCTGGGGGCCCACGTGATTTCCCCTGGGGGCCCACGTGATTTCCCCTGGGGGCCCACGTGATTTCCCCTGGGGGCCCACGTGATTTCCCCTTGTGGCCCACGTGATTTCCCCTGGGGGCCCACGTGATTTCCCCTGGGGGCCCACGTGATTTCCCCTGGGGGCCCACGTGATTTCCCCTGGGGGCCCACGTGATTTCGCCTGGGGGCCCACGTGATTTACCCTGTGGGCCCACGTGATTTCCCCTGGGGGCCCACGTGATTTCCCCTGGGGGCCCACGTGATTGCTCCACCTGGACCACGTGATTTCCCCTGGGGGCCCACGTGATTTCCCCTGGGGGCCCACGTGATTTCCCCTGGGGGCCCACGTGATTTCCCCTGGGGGCCCACGTGATTTCCCCTGGGGGCCCACGTGATTTCCCCTGGGGGCCCACGTGATTTCCCCTGGGGGCCCACGTGATTTCCCCTGGGGGCCCTCGTGATTTCCCCTGGGGGCCCACGTGATTGCCCCACCTGGCCCACGTGATTGCCCCACCTGGCCCACGTGATTTCCCCTGGGGGCCCACGTGATTTCCCCTGGGGGCCCACGTGATTTCCCCTGGGGGCCCACGTGATTTCCCCTGGGGGCCCACGTGATTGCCCCACCTGGCCCTCGTGATTGCCCCACCTGGCCCACGTGATTGCCCCACCTGGCCCACGTGATTTCCCCTGGGGGCCCACGTGATTTCCCCTGGGGGCCCACGTGATTGCTCCACCTGGCCCACGTGATTGCCCCACCTGGCCCACGTGATTTCCCCTGGGGGCCCACGTGATTTCCCCTGGGGGCCCACGTGATTTCCCCTGGGGGCCCACGTGATTTCCCCTGGGGGCCCACGTGATTTCCCCTGGGGGCCCACGTGATTTCCCCTGGGGGCCCACGTGATTTCCCCTGGGGGCCCACGTGATTTCCCCTGGGGGCCCACGTGATTTGCCCTGGGGTCCCTCGTGATTTCCCCTGGGGGCCCACGTGATTGCCCCACCTGGCCCAAGTGATTGCCCCACCTGGCCCACGTGATTTCCCCTGGGGGCCCACGTGATTTCCCCTGGGGGCCCACGTGATTTCCCCTGGGGGCCCAGGTGATTGCTCCACCTGGCCCACGTGATTGCCAAACCTGGCCCACGTGATTTCCCCTGGGGGCCCACGTGATTTCCCATGGGGGCCCACGTGATTTCCCCTGGGGGCCCACGTGATTTCCCCTGGGGGCCCACGTGATTTCCCCTGGGGGCCCACGTGATTTCCCCTGGGGGCCCACGTGATTTCCCCTGGGGGCCCACGTGATTTCCCCTGGGGGCCCACGTGATTTCCCCTGGGGGCCCACGTGATTTCCCCTGGGGGCCCACGTGATTTCCCCTGGGGGCCCACGTGATTTGCCCTGGGGGCCCTCGTGATTTCCCCTGGGGGCCCACGTGATTGCCCCACCTGGCCCACGTGATTTCCACTGGGGGCCCACGTGATTTCCCCTGGGGGCCCACGTGATTTCCCCTGGGGGCCCACGTGATTTCCCCTGGGGGCCCACGTGATTTCCCCTGGGGGCCCACGTGATTTCCCCTGGGGGCCCACGTTATTTCCCCTGTGGGCCCACGTGATTGCTCCACCTGGCCCACGTGATTTCCCCTGGGGGCCCACGTGATTTCCCCTGGGGGCCCACGTGATTTCCCCTGGGGGCCCACGTGATTGCTCCACCTGGCCCACGTGATTGCCCCACCTGGCCCACGTGATTTCCCCTGGGGGGCCACGTGATTTCCCCTGGGGGCCCACGTGATTTCCCCTGGGGGCCCACGTGATTTCCCCTGGGGGCCCACGTGATTTCCCCTGGGGGCCCACGTGATTTCCCCTGGGGGCCCACGTGATTTCCATTGGGGGCCCACGTGATTGCTCCACCTGGCCCACGTGATTGCCCCACCTGGCCCACGTGATTTCCCCTGGGGGCCCACGTGATTTCCCCTGGGGGCCCACGTGATTTCCCCTGGGGGCCCACGTGATTTCCCCTGGGGGCCCACGTGATTTCCCCTGGGGGCCCACGTGATTTCCCCTGGGGGCCCACGTGATTTCCCCTGGGGGCCCACGTGATTTCCCCTGGGGGCCCACGTGATTTCCCCTGGGGGCCCACGTGATTTCCCCTTGTGGCCCACGTGATTTCCCCTGGGGGCCCACGTGATTTCCCCTGGGGGCACACGTGATATCCCCTGGGGGCCCACGTGATTTCCCCTGGGGGCCCACGTGATTTCCCCTGGGGGCCCACGTGATTTCTCCTGTGGGCCCACGTGATTTCCCCTGGGGGCCCACGTGATTTCCCCTGGGGGCCCACGTGATTTCCCCTGGGGGCCCACGTGATTTCCCCTGGGGGCCCACGTGATTTCCCCTGCCCACATGATTTCGCCTGGGGGCCCACGTGATTTACCCTGTGGGCCCACGTGATTTCCCCTGGGGGCCCACGTGATTTCCCCTGGGGGCCCACGTGATTGCTCCACCTGGACCACGTGATTTCCCCTGGGGGCCCACGTGATATCCCCTGGGGGCCCACGTGATTTCCTCTGGGGGCCCACGTGATTTCCTCTGTGGGCCCACGTGATTTCCCCTGGGGGCCCACGTGATTTCCCCTGGGGGCCCACGTGATTGCTCCACCTGGACCACGTGATTTCCCCTGGGGGCCCACGTGATTTCCCCTGGGGGCCCACGTGATTTCCTCTGGGGGCCCACGTGATTTCCCCTGGGGGCCCACGTGATTTCCCCTGGGGGCCCACGTGATTTCCCCTGGGGGCCCACGTGATTTCCCTGGGGGCCCACGTGATTTCCCCTGGGGGCCCACGTGATTGCTCCACCTGGCCCACGTGATTTCCCCTGGGGGCCCACGTGATTTCGCCTGGGGGCCCACGTGATTTCCCCTGTGGGCCCACGTGATTGCTCCACCTGGCCCACGTGATTTCCCCTGGGGGCCCACGTGATTTCCCCTGGGGGCCCACGTGATTTCCCCTGGGGGCCCACGTGATTGCTCCACCTGGCCCACGTGATTGCCCCACCTGGCCCACGTGATTTCCCCTGGGGGCCCACGTGATTTCCCCTGGGGGCCCACGTGATTTCCCCTGGGGGCCCACGTGATTTCCCCTGGGGGCCCACGTGATTTACCCTGGGGGCCCACGTGATTTCCCCTGGGGGCCCACGTGATTTCCCCTGGGGGCCCACGTGATTGCTCCACCTGGCCCACGTGATTTCCCCTGGGGGCCCACGTGATTTCCCCTGGGGGCCCACGTGATTTCCCCTGGGGGCCCACGTGATTTCCCCTGGGGGCCCACGTGATTTCCCCTGGGGGCCCACGTGATTTCCCCTGTGGGCCCACGTGATTGCTCCACCTGGCCCACGTGATTTCCCCTGGGGGCCCACGTGATTTCCCCTGGGGGCCCACGTGATTTCCCCTGGGGGCCCACGTGATTGCTCCACCTGGCCCACGTGATTGCCCCACCTGGCCCACGTGATTTCCCCTGGGGGCCCACGTGATTTCCCCTGGGGGCCCACGTGATTTCCCCTGGGGGCCCACGTGATTTCCCCTGGGGGCCCACGTGATTTCCCCTGGGGGCCCACGTGATTTCCCCTGGGGGCCCACGTGATTTCCCCTGGGGGCCCACGTGATTTCCATTGGGGGCCCACGTGATTGCTCCACCTGGCCCACGTGATTGCCCCACCTGGCCCACGTGATTTCCCCTGGGGGCCCACGTGATTTCCCCTGGGGGCCCACGTGATTTCCCCTGGGGGCCCACGTGATTTCCCCTGGGGGCCCACGTGATTTCCCCTTGGGGCCCACGTGATTTCCCCTGGGGGCCCACGTGATTTCCCCTGGGGGCCCACGTGATTTCCCCTGGGGGCCCACGTGATTTCCCCTGGGGGCCCACGTGATTTCCCCTTGTGGCCCACGTGATTTCCCCTGGGGGCCAACGTGATTTCCCCTGGGGGCACACGTGATTTCCCCTGGGGGCCCACGTGATTTCCCCTGGGGGCCCACGTGATTTCCCCTGGGGGCCCACGTGATTTCCCCTGGGGGCCCACGTGATTTCCCCTGGGGGCCCACGTGATTTCCCCTGGGGGCCCACGTGATTTCCCCTGGGGGCCCACGTGATTTCCCCTGGGGGCCCACGTGATTTCCCCTGGGGGCCCTCGTGATTTCCCCTGGGGGCCCACGTGATTGCCCCACCTGGCCCACGTGATTGCCCCACCTGGCCCACGTGATTTCCCCTGGGAGCCCACGTGATTTCCCCTGGGGGCCCACGTGATTTCCCCTGGGGGCCCACGTGATTTCCCCTGTGGGCCCACGTGATTGCTCCACCTGGCCCACGTGATTTCCCCTGGGGGCCCACGTGATTTCCCCTTGGGGCCCACGTGATTTCCCCTGGGGGCCCACGTGATTTCCCCTGGGGGCCCACGTGATTTCCCCTGGGGGCCCACGTGATTTCCCCTGGGGGCCCACGTGATTTCCCCTGGGGGCCCACGTGATTTCCCCTGGGGGCCCACGTGATTTCCCCTGGGGGCCCACGTGATTTCCCCTGGGGGCCCACGTGATTTCCCCTGGGGGCCCTCGTGATTTCCCCTGGGGGCCCACGTGATTGCCCCACCTGGCCCACGTGATTGCCCCACCTGGCCCACGTGATTTCCCCTGGGGGCCCAGGTGATTTCCCCTGGGGGCCCACGTGATTTCCCCTGGGGGCCCACGTGATTTCCCCTGGGGGCCCACGTGATTTCCCCTGGGGGCCCACGTGATTTCCCCTGGGGGCCCACGTGATTTCCCCTGGGGGCCCACGTGATTTCCCCTGGGGGCCCTCGTGATTTCCCCTGGGGGCCCACGTGATTGCCCCACCTGGCCCACGTGATTGCCCCACCTGGCCCACGTGATTTCCCCTGGGGGCCCACGTGATTTCCCCTGGGGGCCCACGTGATTTCCCCTGGGGGCCCACGTGATTTCCCCTGGGGGCCCACGTGATTTCCCCTGGGGGCCCACGTGATTTGCCCTGGGGGCCCTCGTGATTTCCCCTGGGGGCCCACGTGATTGCCCCACCTGGCCCACGTGATTGCCCCACCTGGCCCACGTGATTTCCCCTGGGGATCCACGTGATTTCCCCTGGGGGCCCACGTGATTTCCCCTGGGGGCCCACATGATTTCCCCTGGGGGCCCACGTGATTTCCCCTGGGGGCCCACGTGATTTCCCCTGGGGGCCCACGTGATTTCCCCTGGGGGCCCACGTGATTTCCCCTGGGGGCCCACGTGATTTCCCCTGGGGGCCCACGTGATTTCCCCTGGGGGCCCACGTGATTTCCCCTGGGGGCCCACGTGATTTCCCCTGGGGGCCCACGTGATTTGCCCTGGGGGCCCTCGTGATTTCCCCTGGAGGCCCACGTGATTGCCCCACCTGGCCCACGTGATTGCCCCACCTGGCCCACGTGATTTCCCCTGGGGGCCCACGTGATTTCCCCTGGGGGCCCACGTGATTTCCCATGTGGGCCCACGTGATTGCTCCACCTGGCCCACGTGATTTCCCCTGGGGGCCCACGTGATTTCCCCTGGCGGCCCACGTGATTTCCCCTGGGGGCCCACGTGATTGCTCCACCTGGCCCACGTGATTGCCCCACCTGGCCCACGTGATTTCCCCTGGGGGCCCACGTGATTTCCCCTGGGGGCCCACGTGATTTCCCCTGGGGGCCCACGTGATTTCCCCTGGGGGCCCACGTGATTTCCCCTGGGGGCCCACGTGATTTCCCCTGGGGGCCCACGTGATTTCCCCTGGGGGCCCACGTGATTTCCATTGGGGGCCCACGTGATTGCTCCACCTGGCCCACGTGATTGCCCCACCTGGCCCACGTGATTTCCCCTGGGGGCCCACGTGATTTCCCCTGGGGGCCCACGTGATTTCCCCTGGGGGCCCACGTGATTTCCCCTGGGGGCCCACGTGATTTTCCCTTGGGGCCCACGTGATTTCCCCTGGGGGCCCACGTGATTTCCCCTGGGGGCCCACGTGATTTCCCCTGGGGGCCCACGTGATTTCCCCTGGGGGCCCACGTGATTTCCCCTTGTGGCCCACGTGATTTCCCCTGGGGGCCCACGTGATTTCCCCTGGGGGCACACGTGATTTCCCCTGGGGGCCCACGTGATTTCCCCTGGGGGCCCACGTGATTTCCCCTGGGGGCCCACGTGATTTCCCCTGGGGGCCCACGTGATTTCCCCTGGGGGCCCACGTGATTTCCCCTGGGGGCCCACGTGATTTCCCCTGGGGGCCCACGTGATTTCCCCTGGGGGCCCACGTGATTTCCCCTGGGGGCCCACGTGATTGCCCCACCTGGCCCACGTGATTGCCCCACCTGGCCCACGTGATTGCCCCACCTGGCCCACGTGATTTCCCCTGGGGGCCCACGTGATTTCCCCTGGGGCCCACGTGATTGCCCCACCTGACCCACGTGATTGCCCCACCTGGCCCACGTGATTTCCCCTGGGGGCCCACGTGATTTCCCCTGGGGGCCCACGTGATTTCCCCTGGGGGCCCACGTGATTTCCCCTGGGGGCCCACGTGATTTCCCCTGGGGGCCCACGTGATTTCCATTGGGGGCCCACGTGATTGCCCCACCAGGCCCACGTGATTGCCCCACCTGGCCCACGTGATTTCCCCTGGGGGCCCACGTGATTTCCCCTGGGGGCCCACGTGATTTCCCCTGGGGGCCCACGTGATTTCCCCTGGGGGCCCACGTGATTTTCCCTTGGGGCCCACGTGATTTCCCCTGGGGGCCCACGTGATTTCCCCTGGGGGCCCACGTGATTTCCCCTGGGGGCCCACGTGATTTCCCCTGGGGGCCCACGTGATTTCCCCTTGTGGCCCACGTGATTTCCCCTGGGGGCCCACGTGATTTCCCCTGGGGGCACACGTGATTTCCCCTGGGGGCCCACGTGATTTCCCCTGGGGGCCCACGTGATTTCCCCAGGGGGCCCACGTGATTTCCCCTGGGGGCCCACGTGATTTCCCCTGGGGGCCTACGTGATTTCCCCTGGGGGCCCACGTGATTTCCCCTGGGGGCCCACGTGATTTCCCCTGGGGGCCCACGTGATTGCCCCACCTGGCCCACGTGATTGCCCCACCTGGCCCACGTGATTGCCCCACCTGGCCCACGTGATTTCCCCTGGGGGCCCACGTGATTTCCCCTGGGGCCCACGTGATTGCTCCACTTGGCCCACGTGATTGCCCCACCTGGCCCACGTGATTTCCCCTGGGGGCCCACGTGATTTCCCCTGGGGGCCCACGTGATTTCCCCTGGGGGCCCACGTGATTTCCCCTGGGGGCCCACGTGATTTGCCCTGGGGGCCCTCGTGATTTCCCCTTGGGGCCCACGTGATTGCCCCACCTGGCCCACGTGATTGCCCCACCTGGCCCACGTGATTTCCCCTGGGGCCCACGTGATTTCCCCTGGGGGCCCACGTGATTTCCCCTGTGGGCCCACGTGATTGCTCCACCTGGCCCACGTGATTGCCCCACCTGGCCCACGTGATTTCCCCTTGGGGCCCACGTGATTTCCCCTGGGGGCCCACGTGATTTCCCCTGGGGGCCCACGTGATTTCCCCTGGGGGCCCACGTGATTTCCCCTGGGGGCCCACGTGATTTCCCCTGGGGGCCCACGTGATTGCCCCACCTGGCCCACGTGATTGCCCCACCTGGCCCACGTGATTTCCCCTGGGGGCCCAGGTGATTTCCCCTGGGGGCCCAGGTGATTTCCCCTGGGGGCCCACGTGATTTCCCCTGGGGGCCCACGTGATTTCCCCTGGGGTCCCACGTGATTTCCCCTGGGGGCCCACGTGATTTGCCCTGGGGGCCCTCGTGATTTCCCCTGGGGGCCCACGTGATTGCCCCACCTGGCCCACGTGATTGCCCCACCTGGCCCACGTGATTTCCCCTGGGGGCCCACGTGATTTCCCCTGGGGGCCCACGTGATTTCCCCTGGGGGCCCACGTGATTTCCGCTGTGGGCCCACGTGATTGCTCCACCTGGCCCACGTGATTTCCCCTGGGGGCCCACGTGATTTCCCCTGGGGGCCCACGTGATTTCCCCTGGGGGCCCACGTGATTTCCCCTGGGGGCCCACGTGATTTCCCCTGGGGGCCCACGTGATTTCCCCTGGGGGCCCACGTGATTTCCCCTGGGGGCCCACGTGATTTCCCCTGGGGGCCCACGTGATTTCCCCTGGGGGCCCACGTGATTTCCCCTGGGGGCCCACGTGATTTCCCCTGGGGGCCCTCGTGATTTCCCCTGGGGGCCCACGTGATTGCCCCACCTGGCCCACGTGATTGCCCCACCTGGCCCACGTGATTTCCCCTGGGGGCCCAGGTGATTTCCCCTGGGGGCCCACGTGATTTCCCCTGGGGGCCCACGTGATTTCCCCTGGGGGCCCACGTGATTTCCCCTGGGGGCCCACGTGATTTCCCCTGGGGGCCCACGTGATTTCCCCTGGGGGCCCACGTGATTTCCCCTGGGGGCCCACGTGATTTGCCCTGGGGGCCCTCGTGATTTCCCCTGGGGGCCCACGTGATTGCCCCACCTGGCCCACGTGATTGCCCCACCTGGCCCACGTGATTTCCCCTGGGGGCCCACGTGATTTCCCCTGGGGGCCCACGTGATTTCCCCTGGGGGCCCACGTGATTTCCCCTGGGGGCCCACGTGATTTCCCCTGGGGGCCCACGTGATTTGCCCTGGGGGCCCTCGTGATTTCCCCTGGGGGCCCACGTGATTGCCCCACCTGGCCCACGTGATTGCCCCACCTGGCCCACGTGATTTCCCCTGGGGGCCCAGGTGATTTCCCCTGGGGGCCCAGGTGATTTCCCCTGGGGGCCCACGTGATTTCCCCTGGGGGCCCACGTGATTTCCCCTGGGGGCCCACGTGATTTCCCCTTGGGGCCCACGTGATTTCCCCTGGGGTCCCACGTGATTTCCCCTGTGGGCCCACGTGATTGCTCCACCTGGCCCACGTGATTGCCCCACCTGGCCCACGTGATTTCCCCTGGGGGTCCACGTGATTTCCCCTGGGGGCCCACGTGATCTCCCCTGGGGGCCCACATGATTTCCCCTGGGGGCCCACGTGATTTCCCCTGGGGGCCCACGTGATTTCCCCTGGGGGCCCACGTGATTTCCCCTGGGGGCCCACGTGATTTCCCCTGGGGGCCCACGTGATTTCCCCTGGGGGCCCACGTGATTTCCCCTGGGGGCCCACGTGATTTCCCCTGGGGGCCCACGTGATTTCCCCTGGGGGCCCACGTGATTTGCCCTGGGGGCCCTCGTGATTTCCCCTGGGGGCCCACGTGATTGCCCCACCTGGCCCACGTGATTGCCCCACCTGGCCCACGTGATTTCCCCTGGGGGCCCACGTGATTTCCCCTGGGGGCCCACGTGATTTCCCCCCACGTGATTGCTCCACCTGGGCCCACGTGATTTCCCCTGGGGGCCCACGTGATTTCCCCTGGGGGCCCACGTGATTTCCCCTGGGGGCCCACGTGATTGCTCCACCTGGCCCACGTGATTGCCCCACCTGGGTGATTTCCCCTGGGGGCCCACGTGATTTCCCCTGGGGGCCCACGTGATTTCCCCTGGGGGCCCACGTGATTTCCCCTGGGGGCCCACGTGATTTCCCCTGGGGGCCCACGTGAATTGCCCTGGGGCCCCCCGAGATTTCCCCTGGGGGCCCACGTGATTTCCCCTGGGGGCCCACGTGATTGCTCCACCAGGCCCACGTGATTGCCCCACCTGGCCCACGTGATTTCCCCTGGGGGCCCACGTGATTTCCCCTGGGGGCCCACGTGATTTCCCCTGGGGGCCCACGTGATTTCCCCTGGGGGCCCACGTGATTTTCCCTTGGGGCCCACGTGATTTCCCCTGGGGGCCCACGTGATTTCCCCTGGGGGCCCACGTGATTTCCCCTGGGGGCCCACGTGATTTCCCCTGGGGGCCCACGTGATTTCCCCTCGTGGCCCACGTGATTTCCCCTGGGGGCCCACGTGATTTCCCCTGGGGGCACACGTGATTTCCCCTGGGGGCCCACGTGATTTCCCCTGGGGGCCCACGTGATTTCCCCTGGGGGCCCACGTGATTTCCCCTGGGGGCCCACGTGATTTCCCCTGGGGGCCCACGTGATTTCCCCTGGGGGCCAACGTGATTTCCCCTGGGGGCCCACGTGATTGCCCCACCTGGCCCACGTGATTGCCCCACCTGGCCCACGTGATTGCCCCACCTGGCCCACGTGATTGCCCCACCTGGCCCACGTGATTTCCCCTGGGGGCCCACGTGATTTCCCCTGGGGCCCACGTGATTGCTCCACTTGGCCCACGTGATTGCCCCACCTGGCCCACGTGATTTCCCCTGGGGGCCCACGTGATTTCCCCTGGGGGCCCACGTGATTTCCCCTGGGGGCCCACGTGATTTCCCCTGGGGGCCCACGTGATTTGCCCTGGGGGCCCTCGTGATTTCCCCTTGGGGCCCACGTGATTGCCCCACCTGGCCCACGTGATTGCCCCACCTGGCCCACGTGATTTCCCCTGGGGCCCACGTGATTTCCCCTGGGGGCCCACGTGATTTCCCCTGTGGGCCCACGTGATTGCTCCACCTGGCCCACGTGATTGCCCCGCCTGGCCCACGTGATTTCCCCTTGGGGCCCACGTGATTTCCCCTGGGGGCCCACGTGATTTCCCCTGGGGGCCCACGTGATTTCCCCTGGGGGCCCACGTGATTTCCCCTGGGGGCCCACGTGATTTCCCCTGGGGGCCCACGTGATTTCCCCTGGGGGCCCACGTGATTTCCCCTGGGGGCCCACGTGATTTCCCCTGGGGGCCCACGTGATTTCCCCTGGGGGCCCTCGTGATTTCCCCTGGGGGCCCACGTGATTGCCCCACCTGGCCCACGTGATTGCCCCACCTGGCCCACGTGATTTCCCCTGGGGGCCCAGGTGATTTCCCCTGGGGGCCCACGTGATTTCCCCTGGGGGCCCACGTGATTTCCCCTGGGGGCCCACGTGATTTCCCCTGGGGGCCCACGTGATTTTCCCTGGGGGCCCACGTGATTTCCCCTGGGGGCCCACGTGATTTCCCCTGGGGGCCCACGTGATTTGCCCTGGGGGCCCTCGTGATTTCCCCTGGGGGCCCACGTGATTGCCCCACCTGGCCCACGTGATTGCCCCACCTGGCCCACGTGATTTCCCCTGGGGGCCCACGTGATTTCCCCTGGGGGCCCACGTGATTTCCCCTGGGGGCCCACGTGATTTCCCCTGGGGGCCCACGTGATTTCCCCTGGGGGCCCACGTGATTTGCCCTGGGGGCCCTCGTGATTTCCCCTGGGGGCCCACGTGATTGCCCCACCTGGCCCACGTGATTGCCCCACCTGGCCCACGTGATTGCCCCTGGGGGCCCAGGTGATTTCCCCTGGGGGCCCACGTGATTTCCCCTGGGGGCCCACGTGATTTCCCCTGGGGGCCCACGTGACTTCCCCTGGGGGCCCACGTGATTTCCCCTGGGGGCCCACGTGATTTCCCCTGGGGGCCCACGTGATTTCCCCTGTGGGCCCACGTGATTGCTCCACCTGGCCCACGTGATTGCCCCACCTGGCCCACGTGATTTCCCCTGGGGGCCCCCGTGATTTCCCCTGGGGGCCCACGTGATTTCCCCTGGGGGCCCACGTGATTTCCCCTGGGGGCCCACGTGATTTCCCCTTGTGGCCCACGTGATTTCCCCTGGGGGCCCACGTGATTTCCCCTGGGGGCCCACGTGATTTCCCCTGGGGGCCCACGTGATTTCCCCTGGGGGCCCACGTGATTTCCCCTGGGGGCCCACGTGATTTCCACTGGGGGCCCACGTGATTGCTCCACCTGGCCCACGTGATTGCCCCACCTGGCCCACGTGATTTCCCCTGGGGGCCCACGTGATTTCCCCTGGGGGCCCACGTGATTTCCCCTGGGGGCCCACGTGATTTCCCCTGGGGGCCCACGTGATTTCCCCTGGGGGCCCACGTGATTGCTCCACCTGGCCCACGTGAGTTCCCCTGGGGGCCCACGTGATTTCCCCTGGGGGCCCACGTGATTTCCCCTGGTGGCCCACGTGATTTCCCCTGGGGGCCCACGTGATTTCCCCTGTGGGCCCACGTGATTGCTCCACCTGGCCCACGTGATTTCCCCTGGGGGCCCACGTGATTTCCACTGGGGGCCCACGTGATTTCCCCTGGGGGCCCACGTGATTGCTCCACCTGGCCCACGTGATTGCCCCACCTGGCCAACGTGATTTCCCCTGGGGGCCCACGTGATTTCCCCTGGGGGCCCACGTGATTTCCCCTGGGGGCCCACGTGATTTCCCCTGGGGGCCCACGTGATTTCCCCTGGGGGCCCACGTGATTTCCCCTG
Source organism: Rupicapra rupicapra (assembly GCA_963981305.1). Lineage (NCBI taxonomy): Eukaryota > Metazoa > Chordata > Mammalia > Artiodactyla > Bovidae > Rupicapra > Rupicapra rupicapra. The sequence continues at coordinate 934 of CAXCFB010000007.1, read as the reverse complement.
GGGGCCCACGTGATTTCCATTGGGGGCCCACGTGATTGCTCCACCTGGCCCACGTGATTGCCCCACCTGGCCCACGTGATTTCCCCTGGGGGCCCACGTGATTTCCCCTGGGGGCCCACGTGATTTCCCCTGGGGGCCCACGTGATTTCCCCTGGGGGCCCACGTGATTTCCCCTGGGGGCCCACGTGATTTCCCCTGGGGGCCCACGTGATTTCCCCTTGGGGCCCACGTGATTTCCCCTGGGGGCCCACGTGATTTCCCCTTGTGGCCCACGTGATTTCCCCTGTGGGCCCACGTGATTTCCCCTGGGGGCACACGTGATTTCCCCTGGGGGCCCACGTGATTTCCCCTGGGGGCCCACGTGATTTCCCCTGGGGGCCCACGTGATTTCCCCTGGGGGCCCACGTGATTTCCCCTGGGGGCCCACGTGATTTCCCCTGGGGGCCCACGTGATTTCCCCTCGGGGCCCACGTGATTTGCCCTGGGGGCCCTCGTGATTTCCCCTGGGGGCGCACGTGATTGCCCCACCTGGCCCACGTGATTGCCCCACCTGGCCCACGTGATTTCCCCTGGGGGCCCTCGTGATTTCCCCTGGGGGCCCACGTGATTTCCCCTGTGGGCCCACGTGATTGCTCCACCTGGCCCACGTGATTGCCCCACCTGGCCCACGTGATTTCCCCTGGGGGCCCACGTGATTTCCCCTGGGGGCCCACGTGATTTCCCCTGGGGGCCCACGTGATTTCCCCTGGGGGCCCACGTGATTGCTCCACCTGGCCCACGTGATTGCCCCACCTGGCCCACGTGATTTCCCCTGGGGGCCCACGTGATTTCCCCTGGGGGCCCACGTGATTTCCCCTGGGGGCCCACGTGATTTCCCCTGGGGGCCCACGTGATTTCCCCTGGGGGCCCTCGTGATTTCCCCTGGGGGCCCACG